>JYFJ02004507.1:0-32259 GCA_000934665.2 Catajapyx aquilonaris
GAAGGTTGGTCAGCTTTATCAGTTGTTTGCCTATCAATCTCAGGGCTCTTCCAGAAAGTGGTCTAATGCCTAGTTCCAGCCTTAGGAAATAATTTGCTGTGTTGGATGGGAGCTGAAGAAACCTCTTCAAAAAATAATTTTGAACCTGATCAAAGATCTGTAAGTGCGCAATTCCCCAGACCTGGGCACCGTATAGAATTATGGGAGCAATTTGGGCGTCAAACAGCCTAAGTGCTACCTGAATATCACGCACTTTCAGGCGTAGCATTGTATTCCACAGGCTATTGATTGCCACTTTAGCCTTCCTTTTAAGACATTCCGCCGCCAACGTAAAATTTCCCGTGGAAAAAAACGGTATACCAAGATAGGTATAAGTGGAGGTCCAGTTAAGCGGCACAGTGTCCCAATAGAAAGTACATTTCGGTCGGCAACCGGCCCTTTTAAAATACATAACATTTGTTTTCTTTAGGTTCAAACGCAGGCCATTCGAAAGAAAGTAATCCCTCAAACAATTTAAGTTTTTCTGAAGATAGGCTTGGCTGTCACATAACAGAATTATGTCGTCAGCATAGGCTAAGGTGGTAAACTCCGGAGTATTCGGCCCAAAATTTACTCCCGGCGAACCATTTTCGGCGATGTACTTTTCTAGGTCCGAGAGGAAGATGTTAAAAAGTACCGGGCTCAATGGCTCACCTTGCGGCAAACCAACCGGGACCCGAATAACTACTTTCGGATCACAATCATCAACAATTCTGAATTTGCTATAGTAATCTTGCAGCAACATCACAAAGCTCTGACTCATCCCCAAAGTTAATAATTTCGAAAAAAGCAACTGGTGAGAAACCGAGTCAAACGCTTTTGATAGGTCAATAAAGACGGCAAAAAGCCTCCCCCTTGGCTTCGATATATACCTTTGAACCAAGCAGTTTAAAGAGAAGAGGTTGTCAACACACCCTCTTCCTGGGCGAAAAGCAGCCTGTGTCTCTGAGAAGATTTCATGTTTATCAGCCCAACTTAATAATCGACCAGTGAGTATAGAAGAAAAGAGTTTGACTATATTATTCACCAGAGCTATGGGACGATAATTTCCTGGTTCCGTTGGGTCACCCGCTTTAAAGACTGGAGTAACCCTCGCACGGGCCCAAACACTGGGTATCTCATGTTGCTCAATACATTGATTATAGACTTTCAGTAACAAGTTCCTCAGGCTAGGTGATTTGACCTTGAGCAGCGCATTAGGGATTAGGTCGGGGCCTGGGGCCGACTTGGTTTTGAGCTTTTGGCAAGCTAGCTCCAGTTCTTGTACGGTTATTACCTTGTCCAGAATAGCGTCCTTTAAGGCACAAGGGTATGGGGGTAATGCGACCGTCTCCGCTGCACCCGCCCCGTATGACTCGACTAATGCTTGCCACCATCTCTGGGGATCCAGACAAGGACGGCCTGCTGACACCCTAAACTTTTTGACTGTTCTCCAGAATACACTTGCATCTTTTGAAGCTAAAAGAGAACTCAGACTGCTATTATAGTAGGTCTTTCGTTTCGCTTTGCAAAAGTTTCGATATACTTTGCGTTCAAGGACATAAGCCTCCCAGTTCGCCCCCCTTCCCATTTTCATACAGCCACGCAGGGAACTTCCCAGGTGTTGTTTCGCATTACTTACTTCTGCGTCAAACCATGGCGCTGATGCTTTCCTAACATGGCCACACTTAGGCTGGGTAGGCAAATATAGACAGCCACTTTCCTTCAGTATACCATGAATATGACCTTGCAAAATCTCCCCTACTTGGTCGATGTTTAGAGAGCCACCCGCCAATCCATCCAATGACTGAAGCTCCGGGAGCAGAAATTCAAAACCCCCCTCTGGGATAACCAATTTGAGCTTACGAGACGCTATTACCGCTTGAGTATTTCCACCTGGCAACAAAAAGGAGCCGCATATGGGCAGGTGGTCTGAGAGAGGGGTGGCCAAAACCTCAAAATCTTTACAATACAACAATAACTCTTCGGAGACACACATGTAGTCGATAACACTTCGACCCTGATGGCCAACAAACGTGAATTTTCCGGGCAGATCTGAGGCAACCGACCCATTCAAGAAAAATAAATTATTGTTCTGTAGAAAATCAATCAATAACTTTCCGTTTGAATTCACCCACGCATCCTCTGACTGTCTGGTCTCGGAATGGTTAAATGACCCTTCGTTTGACAAGTAGTGTGCCACTTTATTTCCGATTCTCGCGTTAAAATCACCCATGACTAATAAAGCAGAACCCTCAGGCACTTTTTCACTTAAACTCATTTGGATCAATTCTAACATTTCACTGTAAACCATGGCAGGGAACATATAAACCAACAAAATAACTATGCCCTGGCCCCAGGAAGGGCAATTTAGGTGCACCAACATAAAAAAATCTGACACATGAAGAACACTTGGAGACCATATGGGATATGGCACGTACAGCCAGCATTAGGCCCCCCGAATGTCGACCGAAAACTGAGCTTTTGGAGGCCGGGGCCTGAAAAGTCACATACCCAGGAACACTGTGGGATGCTTGAACAGATTGAGGCATCCACGTTTCAACCAACCCTATGATGTCTGGGGACGAAACAGTTGCACCAAGCTCTTGCAATACCAAAGTTGGGCTTTTACCCGCAATATTCCAGCAAACCGCATACCTCTCCTTATAATTTCCCAACGGGATCACGGGAGGATCCGGCTTCAAGTGCAGGATATCACCATCTTTGCCACTACCGTCACCGCCCGCGGCCACAATACTAGCACCAGCACACGCACTCACGGCCTCAACTTCGGGAGCACTTAAATCACATTGGTTGAGTAAGAACACAGGGACGCCACTCGGTACGGGACCACTAGACCCAACACTTCAGGATTGGGAATTTTGGACCCCCGGTATGGTGGAAGGGGTAGGCAAACCAGAAACACTGACATCACTCGCAGAGGTACCACTCCCCCCACGACCACCACCAGATCCAGCACCGCGTCCGCCCCTGGCTCCATATGAGCCGGACGAGAACCCCGCTGCCAGCGACAAAGCCGAAAGTTGTTCCTGTTGAGATGACCGAGGAAACTTCTGTGGGCCCTCCGGTGAAACGGAAAGTATGCGCTTCTCGGTGGGACCCTGGGCCTGGACCATTTGATTCCCAGTGGTATTGATTGGGGACCTCCTAACTCGCGCGAGTGAGCCTCCTTCCAGCCTATGCGGAGCACCGTCGATGAGTAGGGTGTCCAGCCGGAGCGTCGCTTTGCTGTGATTCCGCTTTGCCTCCTTGAGGTACGGTATTAGCTCCTTCCTCGCTTCGCGCGTCTCGATGGCGAAATCTTCACTCACAGAGATCGGCGAGTCTCGCAGCAACTTCGTGTTGAGTTGGACCATATTTTTGTCTTTATACCTCAGAAACCTGGCGATAATCGGCCTTGCTCCCACCCTCTGACCAAGACGGTGTACTCTATCAAACTCCACCTGTGCTACGTTTGGGTGCAATTTGTACGTCGACAGGACCTGTCTGACTCGCTCCTCGGACTCATCCCAGCTCTCGTTGTGTGTATCGGGCATCCCGAAGAAAACCAGGTTCGATCGACGGGTTTGGTTTTCTAGTCCAATCAGCCTCTTCCTCAGCAACCCGACTTCTTCTCGCAGCATCCTGTTATCTTCCTGCAGTGCGTCAAATGCCTGCCTGTCAGCTGCCAACTCTTCCCTTAGCTCACGAAAATCAGATGTCCAGGCTGCTGACTGTTCCGCGTTGCACTGGATCAAATCCTTCTTGAGATCCTCCTTCAATGACTTCAGGGCTGTTTGAAGATCATCCATCGTTATGGACGCCATACTCCCCGGACACGTCCGGCCGGCGGATTCACAGCGGAGAAAACTGGGGTGATTCAATCGACCAGGTAATGTGGGTTCACCCAAGCGGGAGCTGTGTACGAGACGTCTGATTCCCTCGAGCGTCCGAGAGAGTGTGTGGAAACTTAGAGACCTCACGGTGGCATTGAAACTTTTCAATGCCCACATTGTGCCAGTCCTATTGTACGCATGCCCAATATGGGGACCCCAGCACTTAGCAGAGATACTCCAGGTCCAAACTTACTTCCTAAAGAAGTTTTTGAACCTACCACGGACGACAGCAGCATACTTTGTCTATTTAGAAACAGGAGTAATCCCACTTACTTTAAATGTCGCCAGAGCAACACTAAAATTTATACTTAATATAGAAACAAACTCAAAAAATGAACTTCTTAAAGCAGCATACTTATACACCCCACAAAAAGAATTAAGTCCGAAAAACAGGTTAAATTGGCTGGCAAGTTGTTCGAAAACCTTCCAACCTCTAGCAGCAAATTGGAAAAAGCTCCCAAAGATCCTTGAAACAATTGAACTGACACTTAAAAACGATTTAATAAACAGACTACAAAAAACTAGTAGATATATAAGCTACAAAGAGGTAAAAGACGAATTCCAGAGAGAAAGCTATTTTAACATAGACCTGCCAATATCCCACATTCGGTTGTTAGCGAATTTGCGAAATAACTCCTGCTATATAAAATTAAAACAAAACGAGCAATTTAAAATAGAATCAGAGGAACAGTGTGTATGGTGCAATTGGCAGGTAAACTGTTCAATTTTTCACATAATCTACGAGTCGCCCTTGTTAATACCTCCAAGACGGAAACACCTGTTTGATATACCCAAATTTCCACCTGACCAGATCTTGATGCTCTTCACTAATAGTCAAAAACCAGATGTTCATAAATTGTTCTCCTTTTTTCAAAACGTGATCAAAATTGTAAATACAAATGAGCAATAATGCACACATACCTAATCTGTATGTAATACATATGTGGTTTTGTCCCCCAAAACGAGCCAAAGGCTCGAACACGGGGTAAATTAAATAAAATAAAAAATAGATATTACAGTACATTATTCAATTGGCATACCCACGCCACAGCAGTTGTCCTGAGCGGTTGGCTTGTCTGAAGCTCTTGCAACAGAGTGATATTGTGCAAACACCCTCATTTTTTTCTGGTTCCTTCGTTGTGAAAGGAGACCAGTCTGAGGAAGTCATGGCTCCATTGACCCTGGCTGACCTGGGGAGGGCGCTGGAGACCGCCAGGTTAAGAACCGCTGGCTTTAGACCGTCTGCAGCCTGTAACTGTTTCTACGAATCCGCCTGCAAAAGCTGTCTGACTGGCTCGAAAATACGTGCTAATAATTATAATCTCTATATCTATATATAAGGATGTTTGTGAGTTTGTGAGTTTGAGAGTTTGTTTGTTTGGCCCTTATAGAAATCCGGAGGAAGGCCCATACACCGCCTTAAATTAGCATATCGGGGGTTACATTTTTCAAGAAATTTAATGCCGCATGTTTCAGCTTCCGAAAATGAACCTAACTCCCACAACACGCATATTCCCGAATCTTCTCACTACTCAGGCCTCAACAATTAACTTCACGAACATCAATAACAATATATCAATTCGCATTCCCATGGAAATGCCCTTATGCAACAATACCTAGCAAATTAAACCATCACCATAAATTCAACGCATCCACCAATTATGCTAGTTGGCCACCTCACGTGAGTTCCTATCGTGTGGTCATTCCGGGATTTCGTGGGATTTGAAAGTAGACTTCCAGACAAAAATAAATACAATAAAATAATACAGTATTTACAAATATTACTCCGTATTGAAAACAAAATTTCCCACCATGCATCTGTATGTACCTTTCTAAAGTTCTTCACAGCAAACATATGGAACGAGGTGGGGGTGTGAAGTGGCGTTGGGGGGTGAAGGGGTCAAAAATTCTGGGGGAAAACACATGTCTCTGCAGTCTTTTCCTGGGCCAACTTCTATCCACATTCCTCTTTTTACACATCCAATCAGCATATCTGCATCGACTACGCTATATAATTGAAGCAGGGAATCTATCACAGAGAGTGACTAACTTTGGCTTATTGTAACTTATAAGGCCTGTTTTAAAGTATATTGAGTTTCGAGTGTATGGAACGCAAAGTTTACAAACAAACTTCCTAAAATATACCGTATGTACCCCTACCTTTACCAGCACCCCAACATACCCAGGCAACGCCAGGTAACCTGCTAGTATGAATATATAATGCTGCATTGCTATATATTTATATCATATTGCTTTTTTTTAACCTTGCCAGTTGCCGCCCTTCAAAATATGCCACCCTAGGCCATGGCCTAGTGTGGCCTTATGGCTAATCCGGCACTGCATGACTGAAGGAATGGCAGTGTTCCGCTAGTGTACAATGTCCAGCTACTCTTCTGAATGAGCTCATGTGTCAGTTGGCCCAGTAAGGTCGAACCATTCCTCCTGACATCAGAAATCATGCTCAACTATGTATGGTTTCCTCAAAAGTTGCTGAAATACTTGATCTGTAAAAATGATAGTCAGTGGGTCAGACAGCCCCAATTGTACGCCTCAGGGAATTTGATACTTTATGGCGATCATAGTAATGACGATTAATCATCTCCAGCTAGAGGTTATGCATGTATGTGAGTTCATCACAAAACGACTGGGATGAGACGTTATCCCTGACAATTTTTCTCCTTCTACGAGAGCGATTGCCAGCTGAGAAGCTCCTCCCCGCTTCTCAGAATGTCAGTCATACCATTCATACCCAGACCCTGGATATACAAAAATGGAACTTGGATTTCATTAAACTAGTGTCAAACTTTTTAAAAAGTAGAGCAGAAGCAATGGTAATGTTCTTCAATGGGGATGGTTCGGACAACAAGCGGCTGGTTGGGACATACGAGGGTCGTTCGGAAATGATCTGCACTCGAATTTTTTTGGCCACTACATGTACTAGCAGAGGCTGAATCACACTTGGGCTGCCTCAATGTATTCTCCACAGAGGTCGATGCACCGCTGCCACCTTCCTGGCAACTTTATGGTCGTCTCTCGGAACCATTCTTATGGTGCCCTCACCACCCAGTCATGGACAACTCTTTGGAGCTCAGCTGCATAGGCAAATCTTCGTCCACGGAGGGGTTCTTTCATCACATCGAAAAGTCCATAGTCAGAAGGTTCCAGGTCTGGGGAATAGGTTGGGTGTGACAACACAGTGTAACCGAGCTCGAGCTTCCAGTAACTCTCGGCACCTCTGGACTCGAACCTGTTGCGGGATGAGATCACGCGTAACCCAATGCACGCACACTTTTTTTAAAAGCAAGATCATCATGAATGATGACATGCAGTGTCAAGTTCCAGTTCATCGAATGTGATTCGACGATTTTCCATGATCAAGTCGTTAACCTTCCCCACCACGACAGCTGTCCGAGAAGTCGACGGTCTGCCTGCACTAACCCCTTTTCCCAATGTGGCATGGCCTGCTTTGAACGCCTGGATCCAGTCGTAACTGTTCTGTGGCCTAGAGCCAGCACTTATCCACACATAGCCACAAAACGGCGGTGAATGTCCGCTGCTGTCGCACCTTCTTTCCACAAGAACCAGGCTGTCCACCGTTGGCTGTGATATAGTCACCTTCCATCTTGTCCACGCCAGTCTACAACCTACCGCGTTTCAAGTGGCACTGTCGCTGACCTGATGCGGTGAATATGACAAACTTTTTACAGAGTGTAGGGTACTAGTGCCCCCCCCCTGTTGAGGCAAATGCCAACTTCGTGCAGCCACGTATGCCGCGACAATAAATAGAGTGCGGATCTTTTCCGAACGACCCTCGTAATTGTCCGGGGCATCCCCCTATGCTCAAATGGCAAACATGGCCGCATAAATTAACAATGGAAGCACTTTCGACATTCATTCCTTCATGAATATGGCCCTACCAGCATGCCCCATGTGCATAATAAGCGACCATATTTCCACTGTAACATGGAAGGAAGTAGTGATGTCGCGTCCAAAACCTACTCCCCCAAATCCTTCTTATTATCCCCATAATATACATATATTTTACCTATCCTGTTTACCAACACCAACAACCTTCTTGAGAATTCGCCCGATCAGCGAATTCTACGGATGGTCTCTGATCGCAGATCATATGCACGTCAGATGTCTGCCAATAGCCTCAAATGGGGGAAATTTTAATTATGTCCGAACCATCCCTCTGTTCGATCCATCCCAGCTCACCCCTAGCAACGGCTACGCTTTCATGTCGGGAGACCCCGCACTTTTACGTACTTTCGTAGGCTTGTATCTGCTGAAAGATAGGCATGTACCCACCAGGAAGGAAGGTTAGGTCATGGGTTATGTTGGTACAGCATGCCCCTATCCCTGCCACATTCAGGCTACCAACATAATAACACTCATGTATGATTCCAATTTTCCCCCTTGCACAGTTCGGGCTATTGCCAACATGTAGGGGGTCATGCAAATACCACGTGATCGTTTTGGGGGGAGGGGGGGGGTCTGCTGATATACCACGGTTGGTCACAGGGGGAGGGAGGGGGGAGGTTCGGCGACAGTTCATGTGGTATCTCTGAACACGGTGAATGGGCACATTTGGGAGCTTTTACAAATGCACATGGGTTCAAAATAACCTAAAATTCGAAATCAGCGACCCCGAAAACATGGGGAGACATGTTTTTTACTTGCTTAACACTTAACCACCAACGTGAATCTGCCACACATTGGCTACGACGTGGGGTATTTCACGACCCCACGCGGTTTTCATTTTTTATTTTATTTGCCTTAATAGCACTAAAGCCATTCTTCCACGCTAAATTCTGCCTGTATTCTCATCTGTATGTCTAAAAAAAATCGATCTCCTGTGACCATTAGTTATGACTCAACTAATGGTCACAGGAGATCGAGAAGGGACCTGAGACTCCGTTATCGCACCTTCGTAGCCTTCCAGTTCTATGCCGTAAGTAATGGCTTATAACGTAAACATTCCCAGCTGCAGGGTCTGCAAGATTTTAGTTCTGAGAAATATTTTTTGCTGAATATCAACACTCACACTTTATAAAATACAATTTTGCTGTGATGAGCTGTGATATGCTCTCTAAAAAATTATGTACATTGGCTCCGAGGTGGGGTATATCTGGACCCCACAGGGACTCTTAGCAGGAGAAAAGTACCGGTAACTCCGCAAAAATTTCTACTGATGTCAAAATTTTTCTTTGGATCGAAGAAAGTATGTCTGATGAATATAGGCCTGCCGTTTTTCATTTCATACCCAATTTATTAATCGCGATGGTATTAACTACATTGTGGGGTAGAAAAATACCCCACGTTGGTGGTTAAGTGTTAAACAGTTTAGTCGAGGATTGATCATTTTCGATCGCGTTTTTTCTGATAGCATTGACATTGAAAAAAAACCACGTGAAAGGGGGGGGGGGGTTCCAATGGATACCANAAAGTGGCCTAAAATCGGTCACGTGGTATTTGCACAACCCCTAGTGGGCCCCTGCGCTAAAGCAACCCACATCATATGCAGCTCTGAGCTATAACTGGACTACTTCCTTGCAATTAGAAATCTTACAAGTAAACAATCCAGGCATATTTCTGCAAAACTGTTGATGTTCATGTTTTCAGGTGAAATTAGGATAAATGAAACTGATGCAACTTTCCACTAAAGTATGACTATTCTATGGTTCTGCTGCTATCTGGACATGATGACCTGCTTTCAATAACCCATCTACCACCCCACAATATGCGACTTCATTTTAAGCTCATGTCTTGGTTCCCGTGGAATTACCCTGGACTGAACTCCATTGGTGGGAAATTTAGGCGGTAGCAACAAATACTTGACAATTTCACAGTCATATTAACTGACCAATTGCTTATGTGACCCAATACTTTTTGGTCTGCTACAAAGCAAGCTGCCTGAGATGGGGGATGTGTTGGAAAACCTCAGTGACCAATCCTGTACAAATAGTGTCTTATTATGGAGAAGTTCGAAAGACATCAACACATTCCGAGAGAGAGAAAAATTCAGTAATTCAGACTGGACCATTGGTGATAGTTTACTGTTGCTTGTTTGACATCTGCCTTCTTGATTGGTTTGTTATCGACTGGTTTGACACAAGTGTGGTAGAAGGGGTTTGTTTGTAAGTATTAATAGGGGGTGGTGTAATGGGAATAGTGCAGGGCACTCATTCCTTTTGAAGTGGCCGCAAGACTCCTAAGATTTCCACGAGGACGATGTCAGTTCCTCATTGGCATTGCTCAGGACTAAAATACTTTCATAATACTCTCATGTGAGTGATGCAGTGTCTTCCTCAGCCCAATCAAATTAATGGCACAATCAAATCAGGGGGCACTTAGAACCATACTTGCAAAAGCAGGGAGGTGCTACTTTTATACCGAAAGAGCCTTTGAAGAGAAGAGTCCATCATCAGCGGTATGCCGTGTCAGCTCCTCCAGCGCAGCCTGACAACATGGGGTTTGACATTGTCGAGCCGTGCTGAAAAATCAAGAATGAAAACTCTGTCATTTTCAACAGAAGGTAGGCCCTATGTCCCACACAGAGTAGTCATATTTGCCACAAGGTCAAATGAGGGGTGTGGTCGAAAAACATGATAACTGACAAATAGGAGTAATTTTTCAGGAGAGCAAATTTAAGTTTGCACTCTTGTCACAAATCAGCATATTACCTCAACTTGTAACACTGGGTTTTATTTTTATATTGCCTGACTGTCTGTCTTGTTGTCCATAACTTTTGGAACACTTATTCCTGTAATTAATGGAGATACAGGGATAGATTCAGTGATAGATTCTTTGCAAAAAAAATAATTTTAATAATTAAAGTGAGTCTCCATAAATCACGGACACTTCGGGCAGAGGGTTAATAATATTTTAATAATTACCATATATGAGTTAAACATGTATTCAGACATGGAAGGATGTAAGGTGTGTTAATGTATTCAGTATGCATACCATTTTTCTCTCCAAAGACTGAGCTACACCTCTTCCCAAACTGTCCACAAGTTTGAATGTACATCTCCTGTGACAGTTGCTAATTCCTGGTCAACTCTCTTATTAACTGGTCATGATTTTTTGGCCTGGCTTGCTTACAGACACTGTCTTACACCTGGCCCACAATTATCAGACATTGAGAACAAAGCACTTCCAAGGAATCTTCATGACAGACAACACTTGCATTGCACACCTCTCATGAGCCCAAAACCAGAGTCAGTGAGGATATGGATGGGAAAATGAGTCACACAGGGGATTATGGGAGTACAATATCAACATAAAAGATGACAGGTAACTTTAAAAAACTGAGAATTTCCCTTGTATAATATTGACTGGGGCAGAAACCTTTGTTACACCTTGTATTAAATGGAAGAATGCGAAGCGTATAAAAATAGGGTCAGTTATCATGTTTTCTGTTTGAGGAAGTGCCTGAAAATATGGCATGTTGGTTATCATCCAGCCCGTGTTGCCGTCTGTTGCATGATATGTGAACTTTGAGTATACCAAAATGTTTGTCATGTCTTTTACATAGTTGCTAGGTGTTTAGTTCAAAAATGACAAAAATGTCAGTTATCAGGTTTTTCCACCACACCCCTCAAATCTGGACCTCCTGGATCACGTCATGTTTCAGCTCACCTGGACCATGTCTTGATGTTCCTCCAGGTTGCCAAACAGTCTGGCCTCCCTCCAGATGTCGCTGTCATTCAAGTCATCAGCTTTGCAAATCTCCTGCAAACCTTGACCACGTTTTCCACCAAGTCGATCTTGGGTAAGCATAGATGAATATTTCCATGACCAGCTCATCATGCAGAATAAGAAATCCGCCACCCTGAAAGTGAAGAACAATGGCAGGCATGCCTCTGCACACTTCCATTGCAACCTGACAGCATTTCGCACGACCACTGTCCACCTTTTTCGTCTCCATGATTGCCACGACTTGGTCCAGCCATATTCCTAATGCAAGAAGAAAAGGGATTCAGACTTATATATTTTGCATCGTCTTCACGAAGAAAGTCATGTTGCAGGATTAATCCTTATTTTGCAGCCATCTGAATAAATATATTGCCATCTTAACAATGAACTTGTAAATATTCATGCCCCTGCCCATAAAAATAAATAATTTTAACCACATGTACCTCCATAGTGCACTCACGGGTGCACTTTTATGCATGGCATTCTGGCAGCCATGTTTGATGCTTCTGAAAATGCCTGTAGTACCTGTACTGTAAAATAGCCAATGATGATTGTCATAATCGTATTAAACTCATACAGATTCACATCCTTTTAATGCATAAAGGTGCGTTTACATGTGAGCGATTTGATCGCGCGATGTCATCACCGAGCGGTGCATCACTGAGTAACTCGAGTAACCAATATTGTTTAAATTGAAAGTAACAATCCATTTTCACCTCAAGCAATACTTGCTACTCGGGTTATTCAGCGATGCACCGCTCGGCGATGACATGGCGCAATCAAATAGCTCACATGTAAACGCACCTTAACACATATGACTGTATGATTATGTGGTACAACTACTACAATCTCGACTACAATTCATCTGATGCACAACCTAATAAATTGAAATTCACACCTCATGTTACTCATTGGTGTGACTTATCGTTGACAGGACTTTGGTGGGCTACTCTGCTGCAATGAAATGCTGCATCGTGGTGGACACAGAAAGCGTAGCCCACCTGGCAGTGATATGTACAATACACTGTAAACCCAATTATCCGTGCATCTCCAAAAAATAAAATTCAAAATAAGTCTGGAAAAACGTATCGAATTTTTGTCCCACTGCTAGATACTGCTAAGTTAGCAGTAACTAGCAGTAGGACGAAAATTCGACCCACTGTCAATATGTCTTTCCAACGAAGAAATATAATGGCATTTTTGTGATAGAGCGGACATAAAGCGACGATTATTTTTTTGTTGAATACCGCGTTTTATCACACCAATCGGATGCTCAACATCTCTAATAAGCAATGCCAACCTTAAAACTGCCCAGTGTTGCTGTTCTTTGCCACCAGCTGCTCATACTTTCAACTGTGCGCGCCGGCGGCCTTTTGGGGTCTCGGCACGGCTTTTGGCGCCTCTCTAAGCATTGCCATTCATTCGATCACTTCTCAAGCATGTCTGTTGGATGCAGCTTGATGTCCTCTTTCGATTGATGTGCTTAAATTGTCGGAGGGTGATCTCGGTATGCGTCAGTTTCACTAACTAACCATAGTCATCGGAAAGCTTTGGTTCGTTACCAAAAATTACAAAAAATTCCCGTACGCACCTTATACCAATGATTTGGAATGTCAAACTTGCAAACCTACGTGGGAGTCATGCAATACAGCAGTGTGCAAAGATTCAGCCCAATACCATACCTTCATGTATTTATTTGGATGGTAACGAACCAAAGCAACCACCTGCCTCAGATCGCGCTCCATCCGATCTCGGCTGCCAGCTCACAACAGCAACTCAAGAAAATGCAGAAATTTTTATGTATTGGTTTTCAATAGCGCTGATTTCAGATCCGATGTCAAAAATTTAAAATTTTAAATGGCAGATCCAATATGGCAGACAGCATGTGCGAGAATTGGACAGATATACAGTATTAGCTTCGAAATTAGTTTACGGGGGCTTTAGAGGGCTCTACTTTCAAATTCGATGTAAAAAGTTACAAATCTAAGTGGCGTGATTTGTTATCCGCTACAGACGATTTTTTTTAGGAGGAACCGAGAGGGATACAGCTCCAGAGGAGGACCCGTACTATTCTATGGTTCTTATTTATGATGCTGAAAACAAATTTTCATGAATCCCTCAGGATATGAACAGTTGCCTCTATTTACAATGCCGCTGCAAGATGGGTGGTCCGGAAGTTAATTGTCTCTAGCGGTCAAGGTGGCAGGTGGTGGCAGCTATAGTCTTTGGTTCTTCCCAGTCATGAGAGCTTCCCGCTTTTTATAGGCAGTAAATTTAAAAAATTGCATTTATCTGCATATTTGCAGGTCTGAATTTAGTGGAAAATTGACTGATATGAGCCATTTTCAATTACTTTCATTTATAGTCTTAGTAAATTTTTATAGAGGATCACATTATGACTCCTTATACATACATATTCAAGACTGTGATATACAGTGAAACCTGTGTATAGCGGAATCGCATGGGACCCAAAAAAAAAATCCATTATGAACAAGTTTCCGCTCGAGAAAGAGAGGAAAATGGGGAGAGCAAAAATAAGCACCTTACCTCAATATGGTGCAAAATCATAATTTTGTCCACTCCATTGGACCACCATCCCGGACTCAGGCAATATGTTGAACCCGTGTCAACCCCCTTCCTCTTCCCTACATTTAAAACTGCACTGACCTGTGATCTAAAAGGCACCTACGAATCACATGAGTCACTTCTTCTTGACTCGTCCCACAAGCAGTTTTTGAGTGTCCCAACCAGCCCCCGGCACTACCTCTACGTTCTTATCTTATCGCCTGCCACAGCGTTTTGTATGAGGTGCTCACCTGAGAGCGCCACGAGACCTTTCACTGCACAAGACCATGCACTGCACCGCACTGCACTATTAAGTGGCGATCCTACCAGACTTCGCTGACATTGCGCTACATTGGGGGACCCAATATGGCCACCGGCGGCCATGTTGGGTCTCCCAATGTAGCGGCTTCCCTTTTGTACCTATAAAGTTCAGCATAGTCCGGTAGGGTCGCTACATAAGAGTGCAGTGAAAGGTCTCATGGCGCTCTCAGGTGAGCACCTCATGCAAAACGCCCCGGCAGGGGGTAAGTGGGAGTGTCCAGACCTTAGTATTCTATGACCATGGTCCCAACCAAAAATAGGCCCCTTTCCTCACCCTTTATCTTCAAGGCCACGGGCAGTCCAAAAAGGGTTACTCAGAGGCTCCTGAGAGCGCCGATAGGGAACTCAGCTGTAGTTTCTATTTTTGTGTCCTGTAGGCAGAGCCGGCCTTAGGGGTGGGCAGTCCGGGCGACCGCCCGGAGCCCCGCGCTTCTGGGGGGCCCCGCGCCGAGAGAGAGAGAGAGAGAGAGAGAGAGAGAGAGAGAGCGAGCGAGAGACAGAGAGAGCGAGCGAGCTCTCATAAAATAAGTCAAGAGTTAATGACATTTTGAACGAGTATTTCATCAATACACATCCATTCAAATCTACTACATTCAACTAAGCTCGTGTGACCTTGAACTTCAAAAAAATTTCGCCTGCGGCGGGCTTGCTCCCCTCCCTCTACTGCTTATGGGCCCGCACCCTTAAACTTTCTGTCTACACCCCTCAGTTGTACGTTATTATAGAAAGTCAGCCAACAAAACTGTTGGATACGCAATTCGTGTTGTACAGAAATTCACTCACGGAGAATAGGCCCCGCATTTAGTTCTTGCCCTAGGCCCCGCACCCACCTAGGGCCGGCCCTGCCTGTAGGAGATAATGTGAACCTTTTGATTTCCGTTATGAACAGGGATTATCTTTGAAGGGAGACAAAAATCCCTTCCGTTTCCGCGTTGGGCAGGTTCCGTTATATCTGTCAAAAAATACATTGAATGCCCTATGCATGTGCCCATCCCTTCCTATAATTTCAAATGGTAACATGTCTGTGGTACTGATGAACTTCCTTGTCTTTCATTGCCAGAGATCATTTTTGTACTTACGAGTCAAATTGTAATTTGCTGTTATAAATTTTTGAATAAACATTTATTAAACTGTTATCCCTCTAGTCTGTTCATAACTTCATTGATGTGTCTGTGTCAGCCTGGTCCCCAAAAACTGGTGTGAAGGCACGCAGCACCCTTTTCATACTGGGTTACATCCAATATACACAATCAACACGGCATAGTCCCATGATGAGGTAGTCAGCGATGACCAGTTCATACGACCCAGCCATCTCAATCGACCAATACATGAGAATCCTCTGATTACTGGTCAGGTGTCCTGATGTGTCTCGTTTTAATTATGTACGTACTGAAGTGGTAAAACAGCTCACAAATACTACCCATGAAAAGGTTCTGAACAGGAAAATCGCACGCCTTGGTTTTTTTTCTTGGTTCATTACCGAGAGTTTTGTTGCGCTACGATGCAAAGAAAAGCAGATACTGGTACGGCAAGGTGACCAATGGATTCCTCACACTTTTCCTCTCTAGAGCATCTCTATACTGCCATCACAACCACTTAGAATTCGCAGAGTTATTACGCAATGTAACCCGGTGCAGAAATGCTGTCCTCAAAACTTTCCACAAATATTTCAAGTGCTGACATGATGTCCACAAATGAAAATTAAATGCAATTCAATGTTATTTTATTTCAACGATCAATTAAATTAAATAATTTTAAAAATAATGGTTCATTACCGTGTTTGTTCTTACTCCTCTGGCGCTATCAAATGATATATTTGTGTCGGATTTGAGGCAAAATGCAGCCCTCTGTACATGGAACTCGATATAAAAAAAACAGAATCCCCAAAGGTTTTCCACAAGCACGGAAAATCACAAAGAAAGCTTTAAAAAATCGTCCTAACCTTGGTTCGTTACCGCAAAAAATGCCCAATAACAGACTTTTTCTAGAAGACAAAATAAAAATATATGGTAAGTGTAATTATTTTGATTCAACCAAGCAGGATACACTTTGTACAGTAGTACATTAAAAACCTGGGAATAGCTTATGTTTTATGATGCCTAGGACCATATTCCCATTATTCCGATTATCCGGCAACACCTGTGCAGTCATCAGCCCGGATAATCGGGACTATACACAGTGTATATGGAACTGTGGATGGAGTCAGAGCCGGCTGGAGTCCACACAGAATGTCACTATGGAAGTCCCTGCATCACACTTTGCCAGGCAGCCTACACAGTAGAGAAGGAGTAGTAGTGAATAGCACCTTCGTCCGGCCTTGCATAGTGCTGGAACTGTGGTTAGGACAAGAGGCGACGTTGTACACGTCCTAGTTCGGAGGCATCTCTCGGGTTCAGCACTGTCCTGCAATGAGTGTGGTTAGCACTATTTGTGCGTAATTAACCAGACACACAGCAGCCAACCGGTAATGCAAGTGACAGCAACTACAAGTTTCAACTTTCAATGTTCAAGCTCCCTCATGAACAATGAAATGAATGTCCAAGCAAATCAAAATATACCGTAACTATTCAATCAAATCATAAAACTAGGAGATATGATCATAATTGCGTGTTAAATTTTCAGAAGTTATTAAATATAAATTGTCAGCAGTTATTAAATAGAAATTTTGGCAAAAGTTTGTGCGAAGTAGATGTCCCCAGTTCACTGCTATTTTGATTTGACTGTACGTAACCGCTGAAAATTACTCTCCATCTCCTCGGTCGTAGGAGTTGTAGGTTGGCGTCGTTGTGTTGGACTTTTCTCTGCTGGATTTTCCTCTCAGGTCAAAGGTCACGGGCTTCTGGCAGGTCCAGGGTCACCTGGTGGGCTTGCCCTTGCCCTTGGTGCTGCTTGGTCTGCTTAGCCGTACCAGGTAAACACCGTCATGTAACGAGCCCGCCGCAGTGTATTCCAAACTGAAAATTATTAAATGTTATATTAATATAAACCTCGTGATAGGCCCACGGGCTAGGGAGGTTCCCAAGAGTGGGCGCTCTTAACCTCCTGAGACCCGAGAAGAATTGAGTAACGCAATATCAGTTCCTATTGCATTTTCTGAACATTTTCCCAATAAGAAACGAGAAAAAAAAATTTAGTTTTAAAATATCGACAAAAATGGTGACAAACAACCAATGAGAACATTGGCATTCATTTGCTGCTACAGAAGCAGAACGGATGAAAGCTGAAAATTGAAATACCCCTTAATGGATCACTCACGTAGTGCTCTATCCTCAAAACAATGTTTTTTAAAATTCATTTGTGGAATTCGTGGTAGCAATTCCTCTCAGAAGACAATTATAGATAAATGAAATTATTTTTGAACGCCACCACTCCAGGCATGGGGCTTGCTCCTTCCCTTCTTACCCGCTAAAGTGGTAGGGGAGACCGGGGCACAGTGGACCACTTTTGCACATTTGAATTTTTATATACCTACCTGTTATACCTACACACCCAATATTTTCAGGCATGGTGGAGATACTCATTGGTAATATAAGTCACTACTATATTCACAGGCAGTGCCATCCTTTTGGCTTTAAAAAAAATTAAAAGCGACCCCCTGCAAATGGTCCACTGTACCCCGATAGGTGGGGCACAGTGGTCCGGAAGTGATTGGGACCCCTAATTCACACAAGAAGTTCATTATCATTGCCTAACTTTTTTTTTTTTTACAGCTGCTCATTTTGAGGACTGTGTTAACATAGCAGTTTTGACCCTTTTTTCTACCTAATTCACATTTTAAAAATCATTGTCTCACTTTTTTTTGACAGTTGTTGATTTGGAGGGTGGTTTGTCAAAATCACAGTTTTGCCCTTTTTCTACCTAATTCAAATTTTTAAATAATTGTCTCACATATTTTTTTACAGCTGTTCATTTCGGGACACAGTGTGCATTTCGGGGCACAGTGGTACATGGACCACTGTGCCCCGCAAACGACAGGACCACTGTGCCCCGGCCAGCAGCAACTGACATAATGCTATGATTGTAACTTCGATTGCAAGTTAGGCTTACCAAACTTCCGGTATTCACGGACAAAGGGCGGCACTATTCCACAAGATTTTTATATCAGGCTCATGCCCAACATCTACGCCTGAAGTGGCATTTAAACTGTGGGTTAGTAATTTACTTCACTTATCTTCAAATCGATTTCGCTGGATATCTATCGATCGATCGATCGCTAGCCGTTGCCAGCCATGTTGGCAGGAGCATGGCAGTGACTTGTTTCACGAGGTACCAGATGAAAAAAATTTGGCGGCTTTTTCGATTTTTTAAATGGAAAGGTCCACTGTGCCCCGTGGTCCACTGTGCCCCAGTCTCCCCTACCTTGCTATTCTAGATTTCAAAACTGAACTGCATAGTGAAAAGCGCACTTCCTTATGGGTGTATAGGTACAGGCACTTAAAGAAAAGTCACACCCATTCAGCTAAAAAAAATAAAAATAGGATGTCCATTCAAATGGACATTTTGTCTCAGGAAGAAAAGAAAATTACCAGATCTCTACAGAAACAAAGATCGTCACAGACAATTTTTTTCGTATTTCCTAATGCACATTCCTTGCGAATCCCAGGACATTCCCTACATTGACGAAAATCGCACTCTAAATATGAGGAAAAAAATAAAACTTATCAGATGAGCGCCTTGCTTCAGCAGCGGCATCCGCCATTTTTTCCGCGATTTAATTTTCGCGGCCCAAGTCCGATATTCGACACTAGGTGGCTACAGCTATTGAGGCCAGATTGTAACCATGTGATACCAACACATTACAGTTCTGTTGGCATCACTAGTTGGCACCAAAAAAACTTTTCCAGATGTCCAGTATACTGGACGCCGGGTCTCAGGAGGTTAAAGAGTTTCTGGTCATTTCTGACCCTCTTAAATACCAGACCTTTTCTCTTGGCCCTGGACAGAGATTGGGAGTGCAAGTCTGCCCGGACATGTGGGGTGAAAAATGGAAAAATACCCGCCCAAGTGAAGGTGTCAGGATTTGAACCCCAGACCTCCTGCTTGGCTGGCCAGTAGAGTAGCCACTAGACCACCATGGCCCCCCACAAATCAATCATTTAAAAATAGCAGTGGAACCCGTTCGGCCTGTTTCCATGGTAGTGTAATAACCAACAATCAATCATTGTTCTTCATGCAATGGTAACCCCGGTTGCCATGGACAAACAAACAACCTTTCCCATATATGTAACATTGATGCTTCTCAAGCAGTGAAATAATGTTTCAAGTATAACATCAGATGGTATTGTAGCATTGGAGGGTACAATTTTAAAGGGACACTCCACTCAAAATACAAGTTGATCTGTAAAAATCAGGCAAAAAATCCTGATTCCGGTGATACCATCCGTTTATCTCTGAGACGAACGGTAATGTCAGGGGAAGAGGCGAAAGTCGGAAAAAATTCGAGGTCTGTTCGAGAGTGGCGCCGCCTGGTCACCTGGCCAAGTTAGGCGACGTTGGATAGTAGCGCCGCCCTTCCCAACGGGCACTAGGGGAAGTTGGCTTCGGACACAACCAGATCCCCACGGATCCCCATACCCGCAGGCAACTTATCCAAGTCGCCGTTGGGAAGGGCGGCGCTACTATCCAACGTCACCCTTGGGGTGGCATCGCCACCTGCACCGGGCCCGTTTGAGCGCGGTTTTCGAACGACACACTTCCAGCTTTCGCCCTGGCCTTACCGTTCGTCTCTCAGAAAAACTGCTTATACCCTCGGAGTCAGGATTTTTTGCCCGATTTTTAGAGCCCAACTTGTATTTTGAGTGGAGTGTCCCTTTAACAATTCTGACAAATGTGTGAGCTATAACAGGTTCAGTATGGAAAGGTTGATTTTGAAGTATAATTTTTACAAAACAAATTAATTTTTTATTTGATAACCACAAGTACATGGTTAGCTAATTCTACAATAAAAAAATAAATAAAAAATAATAAAAACATCCTTACATGTGTTAGTTGTGGTTTGCAAGCTATGGCGTGTCGAACCGACCAAGGTATAATGTTACTAAAATTCACTTTGCAGGCTCAGTGGTAATTATCTGCAACACTTAGCACCACTTTTATACCTCATTTGTGAAGAGAAAAGAAAAGGCTTTAATTTGATACCAAAATTAGGGTGAAGTGGGGGAAGTGCACACCCGGGGTAAGTGCACATATTGTGCCGCCATATTGGAATGAAAATGGCTGACAACACCAAAACGTGTCAGCTATGTAGCTGAACAGTGCAGCTACATAGCTGACGCGTTTTGGTGTCGTCAGCCATTTTCATTCCAATATGGTGGCACAATATGTGCACTTCCCCCACTTCACCCTAACTGAATCTGTAAAAAAATTAGGAAATACTTGCCCCACACCAATGAAGTTCGCCTAGCACGAAAATCACCTGCAAGTCGATGTTACAAATACAAATTACATGAGAAGCAATCATGTTTTAATCACACGACTTATATGCTAATGAGCCACATGGAAGACCAATGTTGGGGCGAGATATCAATACATTTGTCAGTGGAACAAGAAGAATAGGACAGTGTTTTTTAGCGGACTGGGGGCAATGGAGTTCGCCCAGAGCACTAAACAGGCCACAAAGTTCGCCCACTGTTAAATACAGACTGATGCAGTTGTGCCAGATGGGGAAAAAAAGTGCAGGTCTCTTGCCCTGTGCCACAATGCCATTACTCATTGCACTCTGTGTCTGAAAATAACAATCACGGGAGGTGGTAAGCCCATTCCTCCGGAGGTATGCAAGGTGATATGGAAGAGCTCTGAAGAAGGAAAGTCTGCGCATGTGGTTGGACAAGAAGGGTATGTGCCATGCTCCATGGTAAGGGGCATCACATGAAGTAACAAAACTACAAGAACCATCCAGAAAAACCTTATTATGGATGTCACCAGGCAACAGCAGCAAGGAAAAACTGTGAGCTGAAAAAAATGTGTCGCAAAATTGGCGAAAGCAGCAGCAACCATCAATTTCAAAATGGTCCGAGGTGACCCAAAAGGTGGTCCCCACAATAACCTAGGTCGACTCTGCATCCATATCTTTATGCGTAACTTCTCAAAGACTAACGGGGAATTCATGAAATCAGGACCTGCCCTCTTGACAATAGGCCAAGAAGAAACCACTCTTGATGGCATTGGAACAGGAAAAAGACTTGCTTGGGAGAAGGAATGGACGCACTGGGCACATCAGATGTGGAATTAGTCAAGTTTCGCGATGAATTAGTAAGTGCAGGAACATCCACGTTACCCTTACGATTGTTTACTCCCGAGCCCTTCAATTGAGTACTGCAAACAAAGGAAGAGGCGTACCATCCCAATGTCTAACTAGAACCGTCAAACATGCACACAGTCTTATGGTGTGGGAATACATGGGTAGTGTTGGCCTTGGCAACTTTCACGGCATCAATGGCACCATCGATACAGGCATGTTTCAGGAGATTTTGAGAGACCATCCGCTGTGTGCGCCCTCAATAGCAACCTTACATCCGAATGTCAACGCAATATTTCAACAGGAATTTGCATCTTACCAAAACAGCGGAAGCAAGTGGCTGGCAGACAAGGAGATTGACATTATACGTGGCCATCGAGCACCCTGGACCTCAATCCGATTGAGACAGACTGGAAAATCATGAAGAAGGTACTTTAGAGGAATCATTGTTGCACCAAGGCATCCCTTGAGGGACAAACTACGGGAGGTTTGGGACACCATAGGTCCAGCCGAGTGCCTGAGCTCATTCAACACATATCTTGTTGTGTGGAGGCCGTCATTGCTGCCCATGGCGATGTCACAGTCTGCTTCTAGGCGAACTTCGTGTTGCGTTTAGCGCTCTGGGCGAACTCCACTGCCCCCAGCACGCTAAATAAATACCGTCCTATTCTTCTTGTTCCAATGACAAATGCAGTGACATCTCGCCCCAACATTGCTCTTCCATGTGGCTCATTAGCATATAAGTTGTGCAATTAAAACATGATTCATTCTCAAGTTATTTCGTATTTGTCCCATCGACATGCAGGTGATTTTCATGCTAGGTGAACTTCATTGGTGTTGGCCAAGTACAAGGATTTTTCTAAACTGATGCAGAAAATGTGACAGCCTAAATCACGACAAAATGGCCATTTTCAAAGATTTCTCCTGAACCCAATTTTGGCCCCAAAAAATTGGGCTACGCTACAGTTTATCTGCACCTTAGCAATGAGGGTGGGGTTGGGGGACGGGATGGCCTGCCGACAGTTAGCAACGGTGCGTCACCAACAATGAATAGTCAGGTGAGAATGAAAGGTGCATTGCTACCCCTGCCACGAACTGATCACGTACATAAATGGGACTGTTACATAGAAGGGCGAAAAAAAATTTGTTCGATTATGTCGATTATGCTTATTAAAATTCAATACTTGTCGAACGTTGGGCAAAAATAAACAAACTCACATCCGGCCTGGGGATGGGGTCTTCCCATCGTTGAATCAGTCTATTGCTCACCTTCGTATCAGTTACGTTCCCTTTCCTTTTCATACCACAAAAACCATATTTTTAAAGTATGGAACCACTGTGCCCATTTCCCTACTGTCGAGACTGGTGTGAGGTTGATCCTACTGTAATAATAATAATTATAATAATAATTGTGGGTAATGCTTTCACCCCCAACCGGGGGTATATCGCATGAACCTTTATTTATTTTTGTTCAAGTTTCGTAACTCAACTTAGGTGCAAGGAATCAAGGAAATTGGGTAAGGATAGGGATTTTCGAGGAGGGAACATGGGTGCAAGTGCAATGTCTGAAAATGGGTCATGTGCTGTTCCCCAGGAGGTTAGGTTGCCAGACACCTCTTGGTGCAGGTCAGAGACCCTCCTGACGCAGGTGAAAGGAAAGTTCCCCAGGCGGGGATCGAACCTGGGGCCTTTCACACAGCAAGCCGAGACGTTACCATCTCGGCCACCACACCTCCCCAATCCTACTGTATATTTTATATTAGATCTTTTTGGGATCTGTGTGGTCAGATTTGGAGGTGATTAAGTGGATGGAATAGCCCTTTGTCTTGGTGATGCTGTATGGATTTTTGTTACCACAACAGTACTGTCCTTTGTTGTGGCCCTGCCAGGCACAGTTCGTCGCCCGTGTGTGATGTTTTTAGTTAATGCAGGGCTGGGCGCTTATGATAGGTTTGCAACAATGTGCAGCATTGTGCACCGCAGGCCAACGAACGTATTTGTGGCTTTGCCAAGCACGAACTTCACTTCACACAGTTCGTTAAACCAACGAATGACATGACGCCACGTTCCACCTGCCTCCACCCAGCTCTCCCCTTCAATCATGTCCACAACTCACTCTGCAGGCATACTACTGCACATGCTCAGAAAACACGGCTGGTGTGACATCAAGTCGTTCTTTGGGTTAACGGACTGCAGCAACCCTCGTGGCTTCCAAATTTTCCACCTCCTTCATTAAGACCGGAGTCCCAGCATGCATCTGATCAGTTCGCATGGCAGGGGTAAGAAGACGCCCTTTGTTGAGCTCTCCTGGCAACCGAATGTTTGCGACACGTTGCCAACAGTCAGGAGCCCACCATGCCCTTCCAACCCTGCCCGTCACTAAGGTCTGAATAAAGGATAGACTTTCCAAATATTGAAAAAAACATTTGATGTTATCTCATAAGTAGCTGCTCATGTTAAAAAGTTGAAGCATAACTGAGACATGACAGCATGGTTGAACATTAAAATCAGGTGATCTGGCGTGGAATGACCTATGGGCAGGAAGTACCAGACCAATTAAAATTTTACTGACATTTCTTCTTCTTTTTTTCAAGCATTCAAGAATCTGACGCAAGACTTGGTAGGGTGTGCAAATAACCTTCCAGCCCAAGATGCCTCCCAAAGGCGAAGATTTTTGCTGTATTTTCTCCTGTCCCAACAACAGTCCAACTGTGCCAAGGAGTAAGTCAACGTACTTCTTCCCGTTTCCGGCCCATCCCAAGATCAGAATAATGTGGATGCAGGCCATACTTAAGCCCAACCACTTCAAGGTGTGCTCTAGACACTTTCATTATGACGATATCGCCATGCCGGATGGTCCAGGAGCAGGCGCAGAGCTCCATCAGGATGCCATTCCAGTGTTCTGCCTGCCACAAGGTATCCTCAGCCTGCTCCTTTGAGTGTATTGAGATCTTCAATCCTTCTTCATACAGTTATGATAATAGCATGAGATTGGTGTGTAATGTCTTGTAAAGGTAATTAAAAATGTGTCCTTCCAGTGGGTCAGACCAAAGGAAACGTGTCATTGCCGTCTCCGAGTGATTCAGCGAAGCGGAGGTCCAGCCAGTCCACAGTGTCATCCAGGACTGGTGAGAAGTTGATGCCTGCGTCTGCTGGTGTCTTGGGCAGCTCTACATTTTCCCGTCATTATGGTAATTTCAAACATAAGAAAGCAATGTTCTTAGCAAATAATGGACACCGTATTGTCTATTATAGATATCCATTCTTGGTGATTACACCTGGTGTGTCCGATTAAGCTCGCAACTGCATCAGTGAACATGAAAAACAATACATTGTGCAAATTTTAGTTTAATGGATACTGCACTATTGGAAAGTAATTAGTCATTTTAATTTTCAGTTGATCCATCAGAAAATATGTCAACTGCAAGTGATGCAACCAAATGTACGCAATATACACCATGCAAGGGTGGCGACATGATTGCCCAAGTAGCAGGTTCGGTTGCGGCACGTGAGATCCCAAGTGTCGCCAGGAGTGATTATTTGGGAGAGGACAAAGCTGAAGGTGATGACATTGTGCACATTGCAGAAGAGGAAGAAGTTATCAGCATGTAAGTTAACCAACCTTGACTTGGATATTGCCAGACAATCCTGGATGAGTGTGACCTAATCATGTGAGTCAATTATTGAATGAAACATGAGAGCTGCGACTTATTCTGATGCATGGTTGGCTGTCTCTACCATCCATTACTAGCTGACATTTAATGAAAGATACACAGTGCAGAGTATTTCTGTGCAATTGAATGTGACCAAAGGCTGGTATCCACAGCTCAATATCAAGGGGTTTCAACCCTTTCAACCCCTTGAATCAACCCCTTGAGCAGGCTTGAACCGAGTAGAGCATGGCCCTACTTGAATCAATGGATTGAATCAAGTAGGTCCATGTTCTACTCGGTTCAAGCCCCCCAAAGGGTTCATTCAAGGGGTTGAACGGGTTGAAACCCCTTGATATTGAGCAGTGGATACCACCCTTAAGGTAACAAGAGATAATTTCAACACCATATGGAAACGTATGCCATTTCTGATGTAGATACTGCACAAAATGGAGTCTAGAAATTACGTCACCTGAAAGAAGCTCATCTCTTTTCGATTTGTTATTAATTTTATATTGAAATGGAAAATAGCCGAGAAGAAAAATGACATTTTTATGAGAAACTGTTGGAATTATCCCATAATATGCGGCAATTACAACAGCATGCATTGTTGTAGACCAGTGGTTCCCAACTTTTTTCAGGTCGCGACCACCTTTTGTGAAAGTCAGGGAACCTTCGACACGGACATTTATTGCAAGTAAAAATTTCCGCAGCCACCCTGGGAAAGGCTTTGCAACCCACATGTTGGGAAGCACTGTTGTAGACTCTACAGAATGGTCAGTTAGTGTTGCATTTACTGCAGATATGATAAATGCAACATCTGAAATATGTACAATTTTGCGAGTATCACAGTTTTCACTACTGTTTCCTGGAAATTAGTAAAGTGCCACCAGAAAATCACAGAAGTGAAGGAAAGGCCTGATTCAAAACAAATTTTTAAAATGTGAAATAATTTTTTCCCATGTAACACTTTTGCTGCCAGCTACTCCGGCCATTGCCTAGATTTTCGCTTACAAGTACTATATACGTCATATTGTTTCATACCCCCTGCAAACGAGCTTTATCCTGGCTATCCTATGCAACCTGCACGGCATGAGTCAGCGGCAACAGGGCTTGGGGGGTTGGCCGGCTACGGAACCAGGTGGGTGTCGCTGGGCTGACCTTGCGTTCCCCGTAAGCGATAAAGCCTTCACATTTTTTGACTTGCCCATGCCGGGGGGAAAATAACCATGTGTCCTTTCACTAATGCGCGCATACGAGCTTGATGGCTGCATTCTGCATATAATCAGATATCATTGAACTTATAGGGAGCATTCTGTTTGCTTTTTTGTGCTGATTGTGTACTGCNGGGGGAGTCATTTGAATGATAAGAACCAGTCAAACAAGAGCGATATTTGAATTTTTTTTCCGGAGGTGAAGTGGCGCTGCGGTAACGCTCGCGCCCACGGATATTAAGGTCCCGGGTTCGATCCCCACCTGGGGTTCCCACCTTTATCCGTGCAGAGTTGGGCCATCTCTGGCTTCACTTCGGGTGGCAATTTACGACAGACTAAGCCACCCGGGGGAGCTCACAAAATGACGATTAGAGACATTGCACTTGCACTTTGCACATCCCCTCCTACCTACCCTGAAGTAATTAATTAAGATCTTCTTATACGGCTCCAATTTATGATGGTGGTAATCCACCCCCCTAAAGGATATGGTAAATCCCAATGGGGTAATGCAAAAAAATTAATAATAATAATAATAATAAATATTATTATTATTAATTATGAATCGCATAACTTCAGCATATGACGTCACCATATCAATTTCGCGACAATTGCATCACTTTCGTTAAATTGTCGGAATGTCATTATGACAATTTCTACTGTCTCTAATATATTATGATATAATACTTTTCGATGTATTGACTATATACGATCATTTATTGAACAATGCCTAAAAGGATCGCTAATTCAAAAGAAACCTGCACTTCCTGTTATATACTGTAAAAAAATGGCAAAGGTTCATTGTAATTATAATTTTAATGCATTTTATTCTTTGGGGTCCCAAAAGACCCCATGGCACGGTTCCAGGGTTAACTAATTGATGCATTTAAAAGGAGCGTGGGAAGGGGGGGGGGGGGTCATTTGAATGATAAGAACCCATCAAACAAGAGCGAATGCCAGCAAAGGCTGGATGCCTCAGGGGTTCCAAGCCTGTCTGGAGCCACAGCTGAATTATTTTCAATTGTTTTCTTCTGTTAATATTTTTTCACCCTGGTATTGTCCTCAAATGATAATTTTACAGATCCCCTGTGTAAAACTATACAGGGTGTATCTGAACTCAGTGCACAGACGTATATATGACTGCCTTCCTAGCCACCAGAGGATCGATTTAAGTATAGCAGTCATTATGTCTGGCCGCCGCATTACTGAGATAATTGGCCGCAAACATGTAGTACAAAATGTCCTGTCGGTTAGGCCACCCATCGAACCCTCCCCCAGTCAGAAGGCTCTGGAAGGTCTGGGGACCGGACTTTGTTGGTTTGTTGCCCACAGGTGGTAAGGCCTCTTTGGCTAGTTACACCAGAAAATTCCATTTCAAAGTCAGAAGGAGCGATTAGGTAAAAATCGCTAAAGAGTGTAACTCAGTAATGAGGCTGCCCAGACTTAATGACTCCTCTACATAAGTTGATCCTCTGGTGGCTAGGAAGGCAGTCAAATACATTGGGGCACTGAGTTCAGATACACCCTGTATATTGGCCGGAAATATCCCCCGGACGTAATTATTCGTCCCTTGACCTACCCTTAAACCCGCGCGAATTTTGGCGGTGTGGACACGGGATTATTTGGCATAAACAAACGAGATATTGAGCACCCATTCCATGGTTCCATGATGGTGCAAATCTATAGGTCTGACATGATACTTCTGACGAACTAAAATAAAGACTGGGATGCCCACACACAAAAGCTGACAGTAAGCAGCAGGGCAAGACATACTCAAATACTATACAGACCGTGTCTGTAAGATGCCAACAAAATTTGTGCTAACGAAGGCAATGTTATAGCATTTACTTTGCCTTTTCATTATTTTGGGGACAAACGTTTCTAGTCAGCATATAACATTTCACGTCTGCATTACGCTTCATTGACTGCATGAACCAATTTCAGCATGAATATTGGAAGCAAGAATATCAAGCGTGGTATTTAATATTTCACGATGCTTATTAACTAACTTGCTTTTGATCTGGTTGCTGATGTTTCAGTTTTATGAAGTGCCTTTTTTTCCCGAGGTATATGCTTCCCCAAATTGGCTAATCCGTAGTACGTGTTGTGGAAATAATGAATGAATGAAATAAAATAGGCAGAAGAGGAAAAAGCAACTCACCCTGCTTGAAAGATCGTTGTGTTTTCATCGCTTCATGTGCTGCTTCCGGTGTCCTGAGAGAGAGGGACGCAGATTGCATCCCAAAGTAAAAGCTATAACATTGCCTTCATTAGCACGAATTTTGTTGGCATCTTACAGACACGTCCTGTATAGTATTTGAGAGTGTCCTGCCCTGCTGCTTACTGTCAGCTTTTGTGTGTGGCAATCCCAGTCTTTATATTACTTCCTCAGAAGTATCGTGTCAGACCTATAGAATTGCACCATGATGGAACCATGGAATGGGTGCTCAATATCTTGTTCGTTTATGCCGAATAATCCCATGTCCACACCGCCAAAATTCGCACGGGTTTAAGGGTAGGTCAAGGGACAAATAATTACGTCCGGGGGATATTTCTGGCCAATATATAGTTTTAGACAGGGGATCGGTAAAATTATCATTTGAGGACAATGCCGGGGTGAAAAAATATTAACAGAAGAAAACAATTATTGAAAATAATCCAGCTATGGCTCCAGCCGGGCTTTGAACCCCTGAGGCATCCAGCCTTTGCTGGCATTTGCTCTTGTTTGATCGGTTCTTATCATTCAAATGACTCCCCCCCTCTTCCCACACTCCTTTTAAATGCATCAATTAGTTAATTGCAGCAGCACACAATCAGCACACAAAACCAAACAGAATGGTCCCTAGAAGTTCAATGATATCTGATTATATGCAGAATGCAACCATCAAGCTCGTATGCGCGCATTTAGTGAAAGGACACGATGGTTATTTTTCCCTCAGCATGGGCAAGTCAAAAAATGTGAAGGCTTTATCGCTTATGGGGAACGCAAGGTCAGCCCAGCAACCCCCACCTGGTTCCGTAGCCGGCCAACCCCCCAAGCCCTGTTGCCGCTGACTCGACTCTGTTATCATGCCGTGTGGGTTGCTTAGGATAGGCAGGGTAAAGCTCGTTTGCGGGGGGTATGAAACAATATGACGTATATACAGGGTGTTCATGAAAAACACCGACACACCTATAACAACCCCCGACTTAGGGACCAGACGATCACATTATGTAGATGAGTGATTATTCGTGGGCCGTCTCATTACCGCACAAATTGCCTTCAAACAGGTAGTATCAAATATCCTGGAAGTTAGGCCACCCATCGAACCCTTCCCCAGTCAGAAGGGTCTGGAAGGTCTGGGGGCCGGACTTTGTTGGTTCGTTGCCCACAGGTGGTAAGGCCTCTATGGCTAGTTACACCTGTAAATTCTATTTAAAAGTCAGAAGGAGCTATTAGGCAAAAATCGCTAATCAGCAACGAGTCAATTATCTCAGTAATGAGGCGGTGTGGACATAATGACTCCTCTACATAAAATGACCCTCATGTTACCATTGGCCACTGGTTATCAGTTTGTCTGTGTTTTTCATGAACACCCTGTATAGTACCTATGGGTAGAGCGTAAATATGTAAGTGTAGCTGTTATTATTTGTAAAATATCTTGTCCTTATCTTCAGAGTGCTTGTTAGTGAAAATCTAGGTGATGGTGGTATTGCTGGTTGCAAAGGGGTTAAATTAGAACGGAAAGAAAACGTAAATTTTCACATTGGTATTGCTCCATGTTGGAATTACCCAGTGTTACATTTTGCAAGTAATCATTTGCAATTAACATTGGGATTGTTGCAGGTGCTTTAGGGACTTGTTCTCATGGGTACTTTCTTCATTGCAGGTATGGAATAGACCACTCGTATGCACTCGACCAATTTTCTGCAACCATGCCAGTGTTCTCTCTAGAAGCTGTCAACAAAGCGGCTCAATTGGAAGCAGGATACAAGCATGGAGACCTTACTTGCCACCAACATCCAAGCAAACTGTCCGAAGGAGCTGGACCAGTGTCCACCAGCATGACAAAGCAAGCGTCAAAAGATTAACATTGGGATTGTTGCAGGTGCTTTAGGGACTTGTTCTCATGGGTACTTTCTTCATTGCAGGTATGGAATAGACCACACGTATGCACTCGACCAATTTTCTACAACCATGCCAGTGTTCTCACTAGAAGCTGTCAACAAAGCGGCTCAATTGGAAGCAGGATACAAGCATGGAGACCTTACTTGCCACCAACATCCAAGCAAACTGTCCGAAGGGGCTGGACCAGTGTCCACCAGCATGACAAAGCAAGCGTCAAAAGATGCTCCACCTGCAACCAGCAATTTATCGGAATTGCCATGGTTATGTAGGAAGTGCGGAAAGCGCTTCAGGAGGAGCCATTCACTGCGGACACACTTGTCTTTGGTTCACAAGATTATTGTGTGGCCTTGCGAAACATGCAAGAAGCAGTTTCAGACTGAGGGGAAGCTGAAATTCCATCAAAAGGCATGCATAGAAAAGCTAATGAAACCAGCAGTAAAGAGACAAGTAGAGAGACTTACTTGAGGAAGCCTGAGGCAGATAATTCACTTCAAGCAATAAACGCGAAGATCCCAGTCACATATGTTAGGAAAGAGCAAATGAAGCTAGACAAGCAGCACAGCATGAAATCCCATAATGGTGTACTCTCAAGCAGCACAAAACTTCCAGCGAAAGCACCAGAAGATGAAACCGTCATAGTGATGCCGGTTTCAAAGACTTGCTTGAGCATACCGAACACTATGCAACTTCCCGATAAACAGGTTCAGCTGATTAGGTACACTGAGGAGGAGCAATTACTAGGCAAATCGACGAACCCAAGGGCACAAGCCATGAAGAGCGCACTCAAATTGACTGAAGCTGACACTGGCGTGGATGATTCGACTAAAAAGAACAATGCATCCAATAATGTTTTCCAGGAGGTGAAGATTCACGGGATTGTGAAACCCGAGCACAAAGCAAAGTTTCCAAAAGGCATTGCAATCCATCCTGTTAGAGAGAGTCAACTGACCAAAGATGTGAAGTTGCAAATACTCCCTACCAACCTGGAGCAGGAATCACAATCGCAAGGAGTGATTCAACCACATAAGGTCAAGCATTGGAATGAAAATATAATAAACCAATAAATAATAATAAAATAAATAAACCCAAGTCAGGTCAAAGTATTCACTACTCCTGCTGCTCAACTAGGAACATTGCTCTCCAACAACAGAGTCTTTACACAGAATGTTGTATATCGCGAGGTTTTATGAAAAAGACTTTTCTCATGTCCGACTCAAGAAGCATAGCCTACAGTATGTTTATTGATTCAATGCCACTAAATTTTTCAACCCCGTCTTACGACCAGATATACGCTATTTCTTAGTTGTCACTCCGCGAGCCCTCTCATTCCATTTTTTCATTCCCATTGTCCTCATTGCAGGGTTTGCCAAATTTTGGCTACGGGTGCGCTAGTAAATTATGAATGCCTAAACTGAGGGAGTTACTTTCTAGGCTTTGCACCTTAACATATGGGCCTCTGGTACAGGCTATAGTCATTGATGGGGTGGCACTCTTAACCCAGATATGCCGGGGAAAGATTTTGTTGAATTTGTGAACCTTTTTTTTGTTTCTA
>JYFJ02004508.1:0-31620 GCA_000934665.2 Catajapyx aquilonaris
GGGGGGTGGGGGGGGGCGCCTCCTTGAACCCTCGCCCAGGGCGCCATTTGCTCTAGGGCCGGCACTGGTTGCAGGCAGGGGGAGTGGACGAGACGCTGCTACTGGAGACTTTAGTCAGGTCCCTGCTTATAGCTACATCCATTTCAATAACAGTTAAAACACTGCTACGTGATATTTGACCCACGCTCTCTCCTCTCCGCCTTCCTGACTATCCTGAGTCCCTGTCCAAGTCTCCCCGTCCCCGCCAGGTCCCCGCCGCGATCGTCCATTTTCTCGTTGGCTTTCAGGGCGTTGGTTCACGCCTATATTATACGGACACACTCCTCGACCGTGGTTAGCGCTTTTCGTGCTAGTGTGAGAGACTTAAATAAGAGGACGCAGAGTTGCCGTTTAGCGAGTGAGGCCAGCCCCAATACGTGAGTGAGTACTGGAGGATTGTGAAAGCTTCAGTGGGTTGAGTGTTCATGTTTAAGACCCAACCAAAGTGCGAAACTGGGCTTTTGAAATGTAGGGGTAGGCGGTGGTGCTATTAATGCGGGCTGAAGTTTTGAGCTACTTGGCCTTGTGTAGAGGCAGAAGTGTGGCAGATTGGGCTAAAGGAAGGGGCTGTGGATTTAACGAGAGAATAATTGGCGTCGCAATGGGTGACAATCACTGCCAACAAATTAACTAACAAAAGGTTGATAGCTCTACCATTCACTGGTTGTATCAGTATTAATTTGGGGTGGGTTAGGATTGGAAACTGGATTGATCAGACAGGTAGCGAAGTTTGTAAATAAACTACTGGAGCTCCCCAACGAAACCCTGGTACATAGAGCTTTTTCTAGTGCGGTTAAGAATCGAGTCGGGGGCGATATTACATTCACAACTTGGGTGGCGCAAATTTACATGTTGAAAAAGTATGAGGTAACGGAATTAGGTCCTCATAAAATCCATCTACGAGGGTTGGTTTTTATATAGTGGCAACACTGATAATTACTACCATAGTTACAAAAGAGACCTGTAATTAACAAATTTGTTATCTACATTCCTTCAATGTAGTTGCCCTGCACTCCATGACACCATCATGGTCACATGCGACCGTTCTAACATCGATGCCATAGCTTAGGGCGGTGAACCAGGATGCGATCCCTTTGAACTACTCAGTCACCATCACCAGAAGCACAATCAGGTCCAAATTTGACATGAACAAGCCTCATGTCTGTCTGGATCACCCCCAGTCACTCCCTATACCAGTACATTGGTTAGCTCGGCTCCCCCACCGAGAGGGATTAGCCACGGTTGGCGCTAGAATCACTTACCGAGATGGTAGCGCCTTACCTAGCGGCCAACTCTGAACCATTTTGGTCGACTTCTATTGGCTGGAGGTAGTACAGGGTGGACGGAAAGTTTCAGACCCCCCCGGTTTTTTAACCCTACTTTTCACAGCGTCTTTTCACATCTTTTAAAAGTCCACAAGCAGTTCTAATGTACACTATCTTTTGAAGCATAATCTTGAGAACATCTCAGCACCTTCGCTCTCACAATTCCATTAATAACTTCGCCTCTGTGACTCATCTAAACATCCTATCTGCTTGTTGCCTTGGAGGACCCCTGGTCATATTCTGCGTCAGATAAGGTTTTTATGACCCCTTCATGCAAATGTTGTGAACTCACTCCTGACCTTATTTTTCGCATTGGTCCATAACCTGGTCCAATAAAAATTTGAAAAGGAATGCATGAAATGGCGGACCCGGATGCATTACTTTCGAATTGGTACCATCACAGTTGTCTCCATTTTCACTTTAAAATAATTTTTTGGTGGGAAAGGACAGTAAACAATAATATTGTAACATTAGAGGGCACAATTTTAACTATTTTTACAAATGTGTGAGCTATTTCAGGTTCAAAGACACCTTTAACTTCGGAACGGAAATGCTGATTTTGAAGTATTAATTTTTACAAATTAATTTTTTATTTGATAACCATAAAAAACGCCCTTCTTATTTTAAAAATATAACAAGTATGGGAAAGGAGGGTAAGAGTACGGGCCTTTTATGTTTTTCTTCATAATTATTTTATTTTCCATCTAACTTGCAAGAGATTAGGGTATAATGATTATAAGCGAAAATGCGAGAAAAACAAAAGGAAATCTGAGATACAAAATAAAACCTTTCATGAGGACACTTGTGTACTCTTGTCTGACGTGAAGGCCAAGAGTACTATTGAGGGAGGCTAAGAGTTCGCACCTAACAACAGTCACTAATAAAATGTCAATTGCCCTCATAGCCAGAACAGGCCTCATGCCACCACTCCTGACATTTCCCACATTGAACCCAGGACACATTGTAGTTATGAAGTGGGAGCTAGGAGTGGTAGACCTGCTCGTGACATCACAGGCTACGTGCAATTGTTCAAAACACGTTGGATGGAGCGGGTGACGTCACGAGCAGTGTCTATCACTTCTTACTCACACGGCCCCACTTCATAACTGCGATGCGCCCTTCTGCTGCCGTGAAAAATGTCATTAGCAGTACGACGCGATTGATGTCCAACACTGTACTACAAGGAAAGCTTACACCCACTTTCATGATCATTTCTCAATTTGCCACTTTAAAAAACACACCATTGCAGCTACTCATGCACCGCCTTCCTCCTCCTCCTCCTCACCCCCAAACCATCATGTCTCTATTATCATCACTACTACTTAATTTGTATTATCTTTTATCCACTTTTCTTCACAGGTGACGCCCCCAGGATGTCTCGATACCGTGATGGGTGTCCTTTGGATTGCAAAGTCTACGTGGGAGATTTAGGTAGGATAGGTCAGGGCTTGTTCCAGGTTTTACTTGACGGGTTGGTAACCCTCATTTTTATCATTCTTGAAATCCATTCTCATTCATCGGTTCATATTTGTCACTTTTTCCTTTATTGAAGCATAGCAGCAGGGATTAATGCATGAACCTCCTTTTTTTGTTTTTCCTACACCTAACCTATCCTTCCCATCCCTCTTGCTCCTGGGGGAATAAAACAACATATCCAGGGTCTGGTGCGTCGAAGCAGGAGCTAGAGGACGCTTTCTCCTACTATGGACCTCTGAGGAACGTCTGGGTTGCTCGTAACCCACCTGGATTCGCTTTTGTTGAGTTTGAGGATGCTCGGGATGCAGAAGATGCTGTACGTGGTCTTGATGGAAGGTCAGTATTAGCTGCTGCATGGTTATACTCTCATAGCTGAGGCAATGCAAATGGGAACAAGCGAAGAAGGGATTGAGTCAAGCTTGAGTTTCAACAGGACAATTCAAGTGAATTGATTGATTAAGAAATGAAAATATTTTTTTTTAAATCAAGATACTTTTTTTGGGAGCAGTTACTTCTAAGGATGGCAAAATCATTGATTCTAGTACTAAGTAGAATAGAAGCGCCTTGGTTGAGTCTCTGTAGGGAAAAGGGTGGAAGAAAAGTGCTGACCTTAGATGTCAAGGCAGATGGTTCTCTGAAGAATCAGGTCATACTTTTCAAGGACTTGTTCAAGCATAGTTTTGCTGTGCACCATGATAATTTCTAGTGAAGTTTGTTCGAATAATTGTTGAAGAAAAAGTGAAACTCATTTTTTCCACTATTTTAGGAATTGTGAAAATCCAGATTTTTAATGTGCAACTTTCCAAGGTTTTTTGCCCCCTCCCTTCAAATTTTACGTTGGTACAGTGTAACTTGTGCTCCAATCCAGGTGCCCAAGAGTTCCCGGGTGGTTGAATATAGCAGCTTCTATAGTGTGTTTCTTACTAGTAGGTCAACCCAAAGTCAGCACATTCCTTGGGCTAAAACAAGTCAAACATGTAGTGGGGAGAAATGTCGAGGGACCAAACTGTAAGGAGGTAGACGACCAGAATAATTGGCCAGTGTTTGCTTAGGGAGCGTGATAAGAGCGTGATAATCGCTATTCCTCTTTCTTCACCCATGTTCTCAGGACTGTGTGTGGCCGTCGTGTTCGTGTAGAGCTGTCGACTGGGAAGAGCAAGTCCCGATTTCGCGGGGCTCCCCCTCGCTGGGGCCGCCCTTATCACCCGGAGGATCGCTGCTATGACTGTGGAGAGAGGGGCCACTATGCCCGAGACTGCCCCCGATACCGCCGGTACTATAGGTATGGAGAAATCCATACCTTTTCTCTATACCTTGGGTTTGAAGGGGGGTTTGGAGTAATGCCTGTGAAATTGAAATGATTTACATATTCCAGATGTTTATTTTACTCTACTACTATTACAAGTACTATCAATAATCACAGGTTTTACTCTGTATGGAGTAAGTCAAAATTTTATTCCAATTAGCATGGCCTGCAAAGAGCAGGACAAAGCAATCCTGCTACATGGAATATTGAAAGTGTTTGTGAGGTCTGAGTAGGATTTGACCATGCACCTTTTATTAGTTCTCAGTGGAATAATATTGCCCTATGCAGTAACTTATTTTTGTTCATGTCATTTGAGGGTGTAGGAATACAAATTTAGGCTCTGTTAAGGCAACAGAGCTTTTAGTAGCAGACAACATTTTAAACACTTGATGGGAGAAAGGGGGGCTTTTACAGCGTTGTTGGATTAAGTTCTGACGCCTAGGGCTGGGATGGGGTGAGTGGTAGCTTAACTCCATATTTTTGCACATTACCAAAAAGAAAGGAAAAAAATGGTATGAAGTTGGGGGCAGAGAGCAAGATTGATTGATATTCTTATTCCTGACGTTCTTATAGGCGTAACGGCTGAAAGTGAGTTCAATAGACAGCCATGAGAGCTACTGCTACTACTACCACTGCATTCTCCTTCTACGGAGAGAGAGAGAGAGAGAGAGCAAAAGCGAGTCAGAGTATTTCGTGCGAAGGGTCTTCTCGCCCCATCGGGTGGCAGCGAGAAGGTTCTACGAGAGGGTACCCCCCAAAAGAGAGTGCACACCATGTTGTGACGGCCCCCATCTGTGTTCTGCCTGCCCGCCATGTGCCTGACCGTCCGACTTTTTTTTTGTACCTGCTCATTACCTGGAGTGGGAAGGAAGGAAGGAGGGAGGGAGGGAGGGAGGGATGGATTGATGGATGGGAGGGAGGGGGGGAGGGATGAAACTGGGATTTTATTTGTTTATTTATTTATTTATTTATTGTATTTAATTTTTAGAGTAAGCCCAACATTTGAAACCCTAGCATGCATATCACTTGATTGTATGTCATGACTACCACTAGCATTTCCTTTCCTGTCATTATTGCACAGTTAAATGTTGATTTTCCATATTACAATATTCAAGCCACACATTCTTCAGTTACTATCCAGCCCATAACTGCAACACATTAACCCTCTCACCGCCGTGTCCGTGCAGCACGGACAAATACTTTTGAGAATTTGTTGCAAAAAAATCTATAAATCATTCATGAATGCGGTTTTCGGCATATTCACAAGCAAAACACGCAGAATCCGCCACAAAAATCACACACTCAAGTCCTTTGTCAGACTTTTTTGTATGACGTCATATTCCGACGGCCATATTTAAAAAAAATTCTATGTGCAATGATCGAGATTGTATGAAGACTAGCTCAATTGTGGGAATTTAGCCATTCATTAGATCGGTTTCTAAGCAATATTTCACATAGAATCGTTCTTTAAACCTGTATACTTCACCCCTACGTTTTTTCTGACTCCTGAGTAGCTGCTTAGAAGTAGTTATAGCTGTTATGCCACACATGGCCTAGATTGTGGGAGCGGGCAGTAGATGTGGGGTGAGCAGCCATTCAATGCGGTTTGAATGATATAGCCGGCATGGGGCTAACACGAGCCATTAGTGAGATATGGAATTTTTAAATTTATGATTACTTCATGCATGAGTCATGCGGGGGGAGTAGCGGCGGAGAGAGAGTTCATTGTTTCAGACCCCTCCTCCTCTTAAAGGGGTTCTTAACTGTTGTTTTGCTCATGCCATAATGTTGCTCATATAACTTAATATTTAATTTTAATCGTACACTGTACTGCCTTTTATTTAGTTAAATTTTACTTATATCAGCAGTGACTCACAACTGCTTCATTTCTACAAAATCAGTTGCCTTCCTAACTCTGCATTTGTTTCACATAAGATGTTTTCCCTTTTCACATGTTGAATTATTACTATTGGTTGCCTTATTTCAGCTTAGATTTCCTCAATACAACACCCCTTTAATCACAGAAAAATTGCAAGGCATTACAACCACTGATTACACCTACACCATCCTTTCATCTTTCATATCTGATGTTTCCTTCATTGTGCAATAAGTTCTCAGCTGTATTATTTCTGCATCCAGTCATTCCCTCAGCCATTTTGCTAGGAGGTACTCATCTTGACTTTAATTGCCCAAAATAGCCCTCATCCATTTTAGTTTCACCTCGGACCTTGTAGCTAAAGGTCAATGTTGTCAAAACCAGACAATCCTCAAGCAGCAGTTGTTACCCCTACACATTTGTACAATTTGAGATTCCTGTGTCCCCGATTCTTCACCTATCTCCAGTAAAATTTCTTACCAATTACTGCCCTTTCAACTCTCCATGTAATTTTGTTCACCTGACATTCCTAAGCCGACTTGATCCTTTAATGTCTCCTATCAAAAAAAGAAAACAAAAAAAAGGAACAAGAAAAAAAAAGAGAGAAAGAAGAATAAGCACCAAGTCTCCCCTAGCCACTGTTTTGCTTAAAAATGGCCTACTACCAACCCACGATCGACCCATGGGTTCACCCTACGAAGGGCAGCGAAAGAAAAAGGCTTCGAGAGTTACACAGCGTAGAGTCACTGAGATGATCGGAAGCGATCAAGTGTTGCCGACGGGTTCATTTGCAACGGGTACAGAGAGAGCACACTGCTACTGCTACTACTCGACTAGGGGGTCTGCCTACTACAGAGTACTACTAGTGCTACTGCTGCGGTCTCACTCAGGTTGCGTTAACTGAGCGAGTCGTCGGCCTGTTTGTGAGTCGGCTTGCAAATGGTAGGATCATGTATACTGTCCATCCCCTAAAACTGTTAAATTTTTCCCATAATTTTTTGGAAGCAATAAATTTGCAAATATCATTTTTTTTATGGCGTCAAATTAACATTTACCAAAAAATATGTGGGGAAAGTAGAGGAGGGCAGATGCATGTGACCAAAGTATATGAAAAGGTGGGTTTTGGTGTTTAAAATGCTCCAGGAAAACATTTAACAGTGTGATTGTTGCTGGGCATTTTCCTGAGGCATGTTAGTGAAGCAACTTCACTTTAATTGCATTGTCTTTGCTAAATTTATTTAGCACGTGGAGTTAGAGTGAAGCTGATTTTGATTGTTAATAGTTTACACCAGGGGTGTCGCAGGAAAGTTTTGGCAGGGTATGCACTAGAAGGGCAAAGGCCCTTTGCTGTGTATAGCCTCACATTGTGCCTTTCTCTACTGGGTAAATGTTGTATACCCACGTACCCCCTCTGCAACACCACTGGTTTACGCCGTTTATGATGAGCAACAATGTACAAGTAAAGCAATGGTTGATCATTCAGGAAGAAGCACATGTTGGCTTAATATTTTTACAGCCCATACATGCACTGTTTATTCTGAGATTACAGTACACAGGGGATTAAACAAATTTATATCCACACATTTTTGTGTATGACTGCAATTGTAGCACTTAACACTGTATCAAATAGCAGGAACTGTATTAGCTACTGCTCACAAGAAGTGGGTCATTCATTATGGTTAACATAATTGATGGACTGTGTACTAATAATGTAATTATTGTTCTTTTCTTTATATTAATTTTTATTTTTCATATTATGTGGGATTGTGTGTGAGATGTAAACACCATTGTTTGACTTTGCTTATTGTTGCTCTGACATGTTTGTTGAGATGGTGAGGCGAGTCTGAAACTGAGACATGCTATTAATATTTCTCTACTTCAAATCCCTCTCTCCCCTTTTCCTTCTTCGACCCTGAAGCCGTAGCCGCAGCCGCAGTCGCAGCCGTTCTCGTGGCCGCCGCCACTCTCGAAGCTACAGTCGCAGCCGTTCTAAGTCTCGCAGCCGCAGCCGCAGCCGCAGCCGCTCTCCGTCGAAGTCCCGGAGCCGCAGCAGGTCCAGGTCTCGTCACGGGAGCCATGGAACTATGGGTGGGATTGGAGTGGGTGGTAACAGGGCAGGGGGGATGGGAGCAGGGACCAGTGGGGGAGGGGGTCAGGCTCATCGCAGCCAGACCAGGTCTCCAAGGTCCAGGAGCAGGTCCAGGTCCAGGTAGAGAGAAGATCAGCCAAGGTTGTTTTTCTTATTGTTTTGTTACTTCATATTTACTTTTTAAAGGCTTTCATCATTGTCATTTGAATTTAAAAGATCCTGGTGTAATTATGTGCCTGATTACACAAGCTAGAATGAGCTCTGCATAATGTTAAAAGTTGGTTCACGTGACCATTTTGTTACATGTTCATTCAAACTCTGTTAATACAATCTAGCAGCAATATACAGGGTGGTACTCTGTCCAACTAGACTGTTTGAGCAGAGGTTTGGAGAGGTAAGGGATGTTTCAGTTATACAGAAAGGTCTGCACAAATGCCAAATGATGAAAGAATTGAAGGTTATGTAACTTTTCCTGAAGTGTATAAAAAAAGGGATAGGCTGTTGGAACTTGCCTCTTGATTCGCCAATGAAAATATCAGCCCAATCAAATTGCTACTACCTGAGTGGCTAGATTTTCAGTCAGACTGAAATAGTGCTACAGTTGAAGGATATACTAACAAGGGAACTACCAGCACCTCCATGTCACCGATCGGACCAAAAATTACGTGGCTGGTCAATTGTAGGCCTGTTATGAATATGTGAAAATCACAAACGTCACTGCTCAAGCAAGTAATTAGCAATTGAATGTGGCCCGGTAACCACCACAACTGGGATAGAGCACAAATTGGAACGTTCGGAATAAGTCAAGGTTGAGTAGCTCAGTTGGTAATGCTGCTGTTTACAGATCAAGGGTCCATTAAAAGAAGGACGATTGGACTCATCGTTTTGTTTATGATTCCTAGTCAATGGAAATCTGCTAAACACACCTCTGGAACCTTCCACTTTTCCTGTTTCCATGGAAATGCCCTCACACAACAATGGGAGTATACAGTGTCAACAAAAAACAACGAAAGAACAATGTATGCTCATATTATGTGAGGGCATTTCCATGGAAACAGGTAAAGTGGAAGGTTCCAAAGGTGTGTTTGGCAGATTTCCATTGACTAGGAGTCATAAACAAAACAATGAGTCCGATCGTCCTTCTTTTAATGGACCCTTGATCTGTAAACAGCAGCATTACCAACTGAGCTACTCAACCTTGACTTATTCTGAACGTACCAAGTTGTGCTCTATCTCAGTTGTGGTGGTTACCGGGCCACATTCAATTGCTAATTACTTGCTTGAGCAGTGATGTTTGTGATTTTCACATATTCATAACAGGCCTACAATTGACCAGCCACGTAATTTTTGGTCCGAGCAGTGACGTGGAGGTGCTGGTAGTTCCCTTGTAAGTTGTAGCTGTGGATCAAGGGCCACTTCACTAATTGAATAATTTTAGACTATTTTTTGATCGCTTTTATAGGTCTGCAAATTATTATTATTATTTTTGCTTTCTATAGGTGCATCTGGAAAATAAGGTCAGTTTTTTATTAGATAAGCAATGATGTACTCCTGAATTTCCATTACATACATCTGAAAGCTTCAACTGTCTACTTTTTTTTCAAAATAGTTTCCAGCCAAATTGATGCATTTGTCATAGAGTTGCACAGGATTTTGTATGCGTATGGCATAGACGTTTGCCGCCAGCCATTTCCCGATCCCTGAACATTGGACTGAAACCCCTCGTCATTGTCAAACCTCTGCTTTGCTTGCCATTTCTTCATGTCCATAGACAGGTGCCTCAGAAGAAAGTGATGAAACGATTCTCATTTGAATTGTTGCGACAGGGTGCCCGTATGCAAGGCAGTTGCATTGTTACGGCATGTTGAGTTCCGGGGTGTTTTTCTTGCACGACAATGCTGCTCGCATATTATGCGAGCAGGCATTGTCATGCAAGAAAAACATGGAGGTGCTGGTAGTTCCCTTGTAAGAAATGCCAAGCAAAGCAGAGGTTTGACAATGACGAGGAGTTCCAGTCCAGTGTTCAGGGATCGGGAAATGGCTGGCTGCAAACGTCTATGACATTGGCATCCAAAATCCTGTGCAACTATGTGACAAATTCCTCAATTTGGCTGGAAACTATTTTGAAAACAGAAGACAGTTGAAGCTTTCACATGTACATATGTAATGGAAATTCAGGGGTACATATGTTGCTTTTCTAATAAAAAACTCGCCTTATTTTCCTGACGAGCCAAATATTTGTGTGCAAGGTTTGGGAGGTGGGGTGGGAGGGAAAAAGTAACAAAAGGGTTGGTATGGGTTGGTTGTGGGAAGGAAAAGGGGTTGGGATTATGATTTGTACAGAAATTTGTATCAGATGTTGATTGCTTTCATTGGGCCATTGCTTAAGTATAGTGGAATCCGTTTTGAGCAGCAAAGTGGATCCGACATTATAGCTTTCCTCTCATATCCAAGTGTTCAATGTGTTCTGACCTTGGATGATGATTTTTTTTCAGTATTGCCATTTGGATATGTTTTAAACAAGCTTCTTTTGTTGGCCACCTTATGTCTTGCTACTTGCTACGTATATTATGGGGGCATATTGGGTTGAAATAGTGCATAAGGCTGTTACATTATACAGGGTGAAGGGAAACTTGCGCCCAATCGCCAGGTAGACTTATAGTACTCATAAAACTAATATAGGGATGTGCAATTAGTTTTTGGTTCTCTTGCGTAGTTAATGTGTACGGCGCCCTTAAAGTGTAGACGGCCAAATGGTGGAATATGAGGCAAAAACGACAGTGTGTGGGTGTAGTACCAAGATTCTTACTCTGACGGGATTTGATCGCTTTTTGCACATGGAAGATGTGTTAGGGGACCATGGCAAGGGACCGGAGGCCCTCGAACTGACTTTTGCTTCCTAGAAGCTGGCGGAACGGATGTGACGTCACGAAACTTTGACAGTGTCGTACGCATTAACTACACAAGGGAGCCCAAAACTAATTGCACATTCCTATATTAGTTTTGCGAGTACTATCCGTCTACCTGACGATTGGGGGCGAGTTTCCCTTCACCCTGTATAATTTTTATGGACCTAGACAGCTTCCCCATTTGGCTTCTTTCCCCCAAAAAAAGGGTGTTCTTTTTCAAAACGAAGAGGCTAGCTGGAAAACGGATTCCACTGGATTTCAAAGAGCTGCATGCAAGTGTTTAATTTTTTAAAAATTACTTACACATGCCAAAAAGTTAGCCACTTGTTAGCCAGACTCCACAGCTAGTTAGTGTTGAGTGAACACTATCTCATATCCTGCATATCAAAAAAAAATTGGCTAATATACAAGCAGGTTTGTAAAGGGTAAGAGAGCACATGGTTACCAGAATAGAGCAGGACTTCTTAAATAAAACGTAGCTGGTCAGGTGGGGCTTGGGGGNGGGGGGGAGAGAGCGAGAACAATTAAAGTGGTAATGACGCCTGTAGAGAGGATTTGGATGCTGTGTCGAGGCAGAACAGCCACCTCAGTATCAACCAGTGCCTTGTGTTGCATTAAGATGCATTTACATGTGGGCGATTTGATCGGCCATCTCATCGCCGAGTCATGAAATCCTAACGAAAGCAGTGATTTGGGCCGAAAGTAGCACTCGCATTTAAGACGATGACGTCGCTCAGGTCCCTCAAGTCTGTTTGAAGTAGACGATGACATCACCGCACATCGCCTGCTTGTAAACATATGGGCGATGTATAAGGGCTATCTCTTGCGTCATGACGTTAGAACCGCTACAGCTCATGGGGGATGTTATCGCCCACATGTAAACGCACCTTTAGGCCCCGTTTATATTTTCGACTTAATAGGGACGACTGGCTGCAATGCGCAGGTGCTCAATCCGTCGGCCGCCCTTAGTGGTGAGCCTCCCAGTTGAAAGGAAATAGATCCTGCTCGAATTTGTGTTCGTCTGGGAAGACATGCCTACTACAGACAGTCGCTTCTACGAAGTCAAAAATGCAAATGGGATCTTACAGGGAAAATTCTCACAATTGAGTTTAATCACTGCCATGCATAGAACAATTGGGTGGGATCAAACTCATCGATGAGAATAATTCTCACTGCTATGCAGCATAATGCTGACACCTAATGACTGGTTTCGTTAATCCAAGTATATACCATTGGATCCTATTATTTTAACCACAAACCAAGCCTAGCCTGTAGCTAATGTATGTACAACAACATAGCTATTTTGAAGTAGTATTACCTCTCATAAAGCGATATGCCGGTATACCCGAGGGGTGCCCTGCATGCCGCTATAACCGAGGCAAATTTCCGTAATTGTGATCCTTGCCAAATTGGAATGCCTCTGGTACCATACTAAAATAATGTTACAATGAAAATGGCCAAGTGTACAGGCAGTGAGAATATGCAAGTTCTGTTGCACAGTGCATTTAAAAAATGTATAGTGTGACCAATCCCATCGTCAGCCTGCTTTGACAGGGGAACCCCCCACTCCAACATACTGTTTAAATATAGATTATTGCCAGACACTGCAATTGAAAACAATATATGGTACAGGTACTCTATTAGGAAAATGTGCCTTTTCGATAGCCTTTACGTGAATTTCGATTTCCAGGCAAATGTCAAGTTCAGGAAGGATAATGTAACTTATGTGATAACTTTCCGTCCTTGCCGTATACCGGCATGCCCAGATAATACCAGATAATGCATTTCTAAAATCTGGTCGAACACAACTACACCGGCATGCCTCTTTATGAGGTAATACGGCATAATAACCTGCCCCTACCAAACCTTCTCAAACTAATGCATACATGATAGTGGGGTTATGAAAATTTAAATTGCCTTACCCAAGATTATAACATGTGAGAATAAATAAGCACATGAGTTAAAATTAATCAAAGCTATTTAAACACTCAGCACCAGAACAAGATGGGCAAAAAATTCTGCCAGGCTGTAGTTAGCTGGAAATGACCTGGTCCTCAACTACTGATAATCACACTCACAATCTGTAGGGCTGCATTTGAATCCTGTTTCGACTCTCTCCAGCTAAGGGATATCCCAGCTAACCAGCACACCCTGCACATATGGCCCTATGTCAGTTGCCACAACAGGATAGGTCATTGGCAGCTGGCAAGTCGAGCAATATTTTGGCGCAATTAGGTCATGCCTGCACCAAGTGTTCTCTAGCCAGGCCTTCTTTTTGAAGCATATTAGGTGTACATAGGGGTTAAATTAGTAGGTCTATAAGCAAGTGCCGTGCAACTTTTTATTCTTTCCCATTAGTCTTGGAAGGACGGGTAGTGCAGAGGGTGGGAAGTGTCAGAGGGCACAATTAGTCAGCAATGGAGGAGAGACCATTCATTGTTCAGATTGCAATGTTGATACTGTTCTTGGCCGAGTCATTTGGGAGTAGATTGGTATCTGTTCAGAATTGCAGAAACACGGCAGGTGTTTGAGTATACTCAACCTGTTTGCCTGTAAACAAGCCTTTAAATTATTGTGGTTCAGTTTTTCTGCACTTTAAGCACAAGGTTTAAGCATGCCTCACACTTTTGTTGGGTGTTGAAAAAGGTTATTACAAGGGTATAAATGAAAGTGAGCATGTCAACCATATCCAGATTTGGTTGCAAGTCATTCCAGGATGAAAAAAAAACATGCAAAAATGTGGACAGTAGACTGGAGGAAGAGCTCTGGTCTGCCATTCACATCTTGATGCTCATGATTGTACCTTCACATAGATAATACAGGGTGGACCAACTTCAAGCGTCGTTTTATAACGGCTATTAATAGAAGCGCTTTACGATTGACGTAGCAGCAACGTGTAAAATGGCCCACTTCGGCGCCATCGAAAATATTAGCTGTGTTTCATTTGCAGGTTTCCCCCTTGCATTACAGGTCCATGGTCCATCTGGTGCCTTGGACGTCACCCATTTCACCCAGGCGCATTGCAGGTCATGTGTGCACCTCCTTTTTTCCAGGTCAACCCAGCAGCAGGGTTGATTACATGTGTGCTGCTATTGGCAGCTAATATTTTCGATGGCGCCGAAGTGGGACATTTTACACGTCGCTGCTACGTCATCGCAAAATCACTGCTATTAATCGTGATTATAAAACGACACTTGAAGTTGGTCCACCCTGTATTATCATCCAGCCAGTGACGTATTAGTTGCCTTTTGAGTCACAGCAAAGCTGCTTAAAATTTTTTTCTGTTTATTTCACCCAAAATCCAACCCCATGTTTTGGAATTTTTCTCTCTAGGTTTGTGCTCAACTAGGTCTGCTTGAGGTTGACTGGCTCACTTTCATTTGAGTAAAGTGGGCTCTACACACTCGGTCCGACTTTGACCGAATTCGACCATTGAACCTTCTGTGTAAATGGCATTCCATGTCGGAGCCAGGGAGGCCAGCTCAAGTCACCTAGGCAGATTGGAGACGGGAGAGTGGGTGGGGCAAAATGTCGGATTGACTGTGAATCACTGTCCGACTCATCCCGGCTCTCTGATTGGCTAGTGGGGTCTTCTAGTCGAACTCGATGCCCCCCACTCCTTTGCCACGTCCACCTTTTTTTAGTAAACAAACTTTGCCCCCACCCTCCACCCCCCTCCACAAAAATGTGTCCCCCCACCTTCGAACATCGAACATCAGACCTCTGTCTGAAGAGGAGGATGTCCGATGCCTCCGAGTCAGAGAGAGTCAAAGTCGGATCGACTATGTAGCGCCGACTTAACAATTATTATTAGACCTCCTCTGTGTTGTTTGCATCCTTGATGCATATCCAAGTGTCAAATTTGGCAAAAGGTGAGGCAATGTTTTTGAAATGCCATGTTGCAAAAGGACTGCTGCAGAAATGGTCTGTGTATTATTGGTTAACGACATTTCACTAAACACGCCATGAACACTTGCATACAGCATTTAAATTCCAATATTAAGCCCAGATCTTCACTTAATTTTCCCCACATGGAGAAATATTCTTAAACTGCTACATTTTCAACTCGAAATACTTACAACAATGTGGGCAGATATTCTTGTGTAGTTTCATTTGCTAACTTTTCAAAATTGGTATGTAAGTGAATTGCTTTGAGTGTAGAAGATTATATCATTTCTCTCTTGTTCTTCGCAGGACCCCTGGAAAGGTGGGTGACAAAGGGAAGAGTCCTGACAAGCAAACTAATGGATCTGGAGGAGGAGACTAATTTTAATCAAAGGGGAAGGAAAGAGTGTGTTTCCCTTATTATAACGAAGTAAAAAATGTATTCTGCTCATGTTGAGAGCAATCAGTTAAGTTAGATCTAGAGTTTTTCGAAAGCTCTTCCTTTTGAAGGGTGTAATAAAGGAACCATTCACATGAGGGAGTAGGGTTAGTGCCCATGATCTAAGTAATGTCATTTGAACGACACTCAATGCACTTGTAACTGTTTCTCCATAGTGAATGGCCCCTGATCATAATCACATTGTAGCACGTAAGGCAAAGCTAATGCTTTGCAAAAAGATATTGTCATAGTCAAGATTTACGTGTAGGGTTGAGAAACTTGTTTTGATGATAGAAATTGTGTTACATTTTATGTAGAATTGTAATTCCAGGGTGTGTGTGTGAATTAATGCTTGGTGAAGTAGGCATCCATTGCATTAGCATATAAGGGATTTTGGAAAAGAAAGGAAAAAGAACTTCTAAGAGATTACACATTCCACCACACACACCATGGTAGTAGTATAGCACGTCCATTGTTCAGGCATTTTCTTGGTTTTATGTATTGTGTTGACATGGGATTTGGGAACACGTTATGTAGCAAAATGATGTATCTTTGCTGAAATGAAAGTGTTTTTTCCCCTGCCCCCCTATATATTGTTGTAAAGAGTCGGTAGTCTTGATTTTCCCACCTAAACAGGAGTGAAATGAGATTGGATTATAGACAGGTTCATAGGCTATACAGGGTGTTTGAGAGTCACTGTTCAAGTGCCCGCGAGGGGGTGGGGAAAAATCGTAGGTGGCGACAACCCCGGTCGGTTTTATAAAACAATTAGAAATACGGCAGTAATCAATTTATTTATTACGGCCGTACAGCGTGACGTCACATCCTTTCTGTTTGAATTGACTGGCGCGGACTGGCAGGTGGAGTGGGTTGCACTGAAAAAGGCGCTCTCCTGCTATACCGGCAGGGTACTGTACACACCATTGTACAGTACCCTACCGGTATAGCAGGAGAGTGACTTTTTCAGTGCAACCCGCAAGGCTAAAAAGCCGTTCAACCCACTAGTGCACCTGCCAGTCAATTCGAAGAGAAAGGATGTGAGTCACGCCGTACGGCCGTAATAAATTAATTGATTACTGCCGTATTTCGAATTGTTTTATAAAACCGACCGGGTTGTCGCCACCTACTATTTTTCCCCACCCCCCCACGTGCACTTGACCTGTGACTCTGAAACACCTTGTATTACATGGAAACCGGTGGGATTGGAAGCCAAGAAACCTGAATATTGAAGAGGCATGCAGTAAGATCATGAAATCTCCCAAGTGGCATGGTCGGGCATGGTGGTCTAGTGGCCATGCTACTGGTGAGCCAAGTGGGGTTCAAATCCCATCACCTTTGCTTGGTTGGGTATTTTTCCACTTTCACCCAATGTGTCTGGGCAGACTTGCACTCCCTTCTCTGCCCAAGGCCAAGAGAAAAGTTCTGATATTTATGAGGGTCTGAAATGACTTGAGAACCCTCCTCTCCTAAGAGGGCTCTGCCCCACGGACTAGGTGTCTCAGGACTGGTCACTCTTATCGCCTTGGGAGGGAAATGGGGAGGTAATGCAGAACGGAACCATAGGTGGCACGTTGATCAGGGGCCAGACTGCAGAGGAACGCGTGCCAGTGGACTGGTGGTTAGCGCACTCGCCTCTGGTCCCAAGGTTGTGGGTTCGAACCCGGCAGAGGTCGGTGACTTTTCTCTGGGTGGTAGAAAAGTGAGAGTGCGCCTTCCTTCGGAGGGGAAGTAAAGCCGTTGGTCCCGTGTGCTTGTGACATTGCGCGAGTGCACGTTAAAGATCCCCAGAGTGGCCAAATTTCCAGGAGGAGGACCACCCCCGGGCGTCGGTGTTGAACCTTAGAGGCAGAAATAGGCCGACGTTAAGCCCCGCTGATAAAAGACCAAAGAGATGCACATCACATTGGTCCATCAATGACAAGTTGACTCAATTGATTAGTTCAAAGAGGCTCAGGACCCAGCAGCTCATTGGTTTAAATAAGACGCGATGTGCTTCTCTTCAGTCTGGGTCCTGATCAGTGTACCGCCTGTGGTGCATTACCTCCCTGTTTCCCTCCTAACACGATAAGGGGGGAAGTGGCCAGTCCTTTGATATCTAGTCCGTGCTTGCCCTATCATGGAGTTTTTTAAAAAATCTTGGACATGACCAAAACCAAGCAGCATAGCTCTAGCATAGGGCTGTCCCTGTACTGTACTATAATAGCATGGAGAATGACCTGCCCAATGCCTGATATTCTTCCTGCTACCTGACAGTCTTGAGAGAGAGTCATTCCCACGAAACAGGCCAAAGTGATGTCCTTTAGCGATACAGGATGTCAACTTCATGATGCTGTTCTCAACTTCATGATGCTGTTCTCACTGTTTCATATTTCATTTGGACAGCACCCAAGGGGCACAATGTAGGGCGCATGTCAAATAAGCAAAGTTATCTTCTGCTTAGAAGAGAAAAATTATTCCCTCACTTCTCGGATGCTTGGGAAAAAGAGAATAAGTCAGAAAATGTGCAATTTGAGTTGTGTGTCGTGTTATGGTCACAAGGAGTCCCTCTTGGTTCTGCCAGAAGGCTGCAAGTGCAAGCAAACTAGCAGGCTAGGAAAAAAATGTGCGAGCAAGAGTATGTCATCTTTACAAGGAGACCTGGCTCAGGAAGAGAGGTACTACGGGGCTCAACTTGTTTTGGCCACTTTATCCTGGTCTTGAAGCAACCCTTTGCACAGGCCCCACATTTAGCAGGTGTGTGTGTGTGTGAATGTTGCTTCAAGGCCAGGATAAAGTGGCCAAAACAATTTGAGCCCCAGTACAAGTCAAGTGATTCCCATCCATCTTCGTAATCGACATCTATAAATGACGATGTTTGTGAGTGTGTGGGGTTGTTTGTTCGCTATAGAAATCCAGGGGAACACGCACCGCCTTCCAGGGGAATCCAGGGGAACTACACCGCCTTAAACTAGCACACAAGGAAGGAATTTCATGCCGCATGTTTCAGCTTCCGAAAGTGAACCTATCTTGCACACTCCTCTCACTGCTCCCGTCAACAGTGTCCAACTTAACAATATCTCACAACAATACTACTTTTGTTTGAAGGCACCTCCACGGAAACTTGAAAAGTGAGAAGTTCCAGAATAATTGAATTCTCGGTGATATCGGGTGTCTCCTTTCTGTTTCTCAATCAAATGCCTCCAAAGAAGAGTTGCACATTTGGACAATCTCCTGCTGCCAACGAACTACCGTATTACCTCTCATGAAGCTGCATGCCGGTATAAAACGAGGTCGACCAGCATGCCTGTATAACCCGGGGGTTCCCGGCAGGCCGCTATAACCGAGGCAGATTTCCTTAATTTTGATCCTTGCCAAATTGGAATGCCTCTGCTACCTTACTAAAATAATGCTCCAATGAAAATGGGCGAGTGTAGAGGCAGTGATAATATCAAGTTCTGTTGCACAATGCATTAAAAAATGTAGAGAGTGTGACCAATTCCATCGTCAGCCTGCTTTAACATACTGTTTATGTAGAGATTATTGCCAGACACTGCAATTGAAAACTATATGGGGGAGGTATGGTGGCCGAGATGGTAACGTCTCGGCTTGCTGAGTGAAAGGTCCCAGGTTCGATCGCCGCCTGGGAGCTACCTTTCGCCTGCGTCGGGAGGGTCTCTGACCTGCACCTTTGGAGGTGTCTGGCAACCTAACCTCCTGGGGGACAGGGGCGACACGGTGGCGGAGTGGTTAGCGCCGCAGCCTTCCGCCTCTAAGGTCCCGAGTTCGATCCCCGGATCGGACAGAGGATACTTATGTGGATAGAGTTTCGATGGGTTCTCTCCGTGTTCGCGTGGGTTTTCTCGGGGCTCTCCCGTTTCCTCCCACTATCAAAATCCATCACAGCAAAGGCAATGATTAAAGTCGGTTAATTAAAAATATGATCCCCTAACAAAGCCCAAGGAGGCTTATCACGGGGTATCCATTATTATTATTATTATTATTATTATTATTATTATTATTATTATTATTATTATTACCTCCTGGGGGACTGCACATGGCCCAAAGGCTAGGACAATGCACATGCACAAGTGTCCCCTCCCCAACAATCCCTATCCCTACCCTACTTCCCTAATTATACCGAAGCAGGTTGGCATAGTGGATAAGGCGTCCGACTGCTAATCGGGAGGTCCTGAGTTCGAATCCCGGGGCCAGCAACTCTGACCGTGGTTTTCTGTGGTTTCCCACGGTCCTTCCAGGGAAATTCAGGAGTTGCTTCCGTAATTAAAAGGCCACAGCCACTTCCTTCCGGCCCTATCCTATCCCAAAGAGCACAGTAAAATGAAAGCAAAGAGTTCCAGGCAAAACAAACTTCCCCCCTAAAGAGCCGATGGCTGATAACGGGGTATGAATTATTAAAACTTCCCTAGTTATTCCTTGCACGGTGATCGAAGAAAATTAGAAAAATGACTCTATATGGTGGTAGACCACTCCCCTACAAACCCTAATCTGGTTATCACGGGGTAATAGAAAAAAATAAAATAAAATGACAACAATATATGGTACAGGTACTCTATTAGGAAAATGTGCCTTTTCGATAGCCTTTACGTGAATTTCGATTTCCAGGCATATGTCAAGTTCGGGAAGGATAATGTAACTTATGATTGTGAAAACCTCCTGTCCTTGCCGTATACCGGCATGCCCAGATAATACCAGATAATGCATTTCTAAAAACTGGTCGAACTCGACTACACTGGCATGCCGCTTTATGAGAGGTAATACGCAGCATGAAACAGGCAGTCAACGACAGTACCATCTAGAAGTTCACAAGCTTCACAAAGGCTTTCCATTTCTACTGAGTAGAATCAGTAATTGCCTCTGACAATAGGCACTTGGATTTACAACATGTGCAACAACTTTGGCTGTGGCATCATCAGGAATAATGTTGCTGCAACACTATTTGCTGATGGTAGGACATCACATTCTGCCATTCAAAAGTAATGAAAAGCTTTGACTTGTTTTCAATCACTACACAATGGCCCATAAGGCCAGTTTTAAGGCATATCGAGTGTATGGAATGCAAATATAAACAAGCAAATGTACCGAAGCAGTTTGGTGGAGTGGATAAGGTATTCAACTGCTAATCGGGAGGTCCTGGGTTCGAATCCCGGGGCCGACGATCCTGACCATGGTTTTTGTGGTTTTCCATGGTCCCCCCAGGATAATTCCGGGGTTGTTTCTGTATAACAGCCGCTTCCTTCATTCCCTATCCTTGGCCCCATCCAATGGTGGTACTCCACCCCCCTAATGGAGCACCGATTCTCCCAATGGGGTATAAAAAACAAAAACAAACAAAAAATATAAACAAGCAAACTTGCTGAAATATAGATATATACTACCACAATACACCGCAATATCACAATACACCCCGGGCAATGCCGGGTAACCTGCTAGTGCAGGATTAATAAGATGGGGAATAAAGGAACATGTCAACTTATCCCCGTAAGCACATACAAATCCTGCTGCGTGCAGGGCAACATGTCATAATGCCATAATGGCAGCAATGCGTGAACCAGACTGCATAGCATTTTGCAGTCCCACTGGAGTGAAACACGTGATCCTCTTCGTGGACACATGTGGGGGACAAAACAAAAATTCCCATGTCTCAACCAATGTTCCTTGGAGCCATGGCAAAAATACTGACTGCAGACAATAGATCACAAGTTCTTGGTACCAGGACACACCAGGATGGAGTGTGATGCAGACTATTCAGCTATTGAGAAGCAAAAGAAAAAACCTCCATGTACTTGCACCTGCTTAGGGATTGGTATCAGTTAGTGCGCAGTCCGGGGAAGAAGCGCTCTTACGAAGTCATCATCATGGAACAGGAGCATTTCCTCGACTTCACAAGCTTGCTGAAGGTTGTGGAGGAACAGAGATGACAGGGGTGAGAAGTTCATGTGGAGTCCAGCAAGATGGGTAAGCTTAAGCTACACATGAGAACCAGGTTTGGTGTACTACAAGACGTCCCTCCAGAAGGAATTCCCGTTTGGTTCATTGCATCAGCGTGGTACGTCTCCTGACGAACTTAACATCAGAAAGAGCTACTCAGAGCCGGTACCAGTAAGCGCCAGAAAAAAAGAAAGACCTCCTTGACATGCTACACCTTGTAGATCCTGTGTTCAATCTCAACCTCAGATACTGATATAAGGTGGAATAGAAAAATAATTGTAGGAAAAAAAGAGATGTGCCTTACATAATGGGGGGTTTCCCTTACGCTTCACCAAAAAGTACTTGTGTCATTGCCATGCATGTTTTCTCTAAATTCTACGTATATGCAAAAGGGCATACATGTATGTCATAATATTATCGAATTTTGAAATTGAATGTCATGTTTTCCAATACTCATGAGCATTAGACTGTTCCATGTATTGTTATGTGATGACGCAGGACCTAAAACCACACTTACGCAGCAGAAACGCCAGTTCAGGACAGCATGCTGACCTACATAAAATGTGTAAAGTCCAGTGGTTTAGAAAATCTGCTCTCCTGAAAAAAAGACTTTTTTGACTTAGGCTCTTTTTCCCGTGCATCAGAGACTTGTCCCAATTTGCATTCTCAGTACTACAATCTATAATTTATCGTGAAGTCCGGGAAGTATCAGTTTACACTCGGACAGAACATGTTCTCCATTGTTAAAAATGACGTCATGATGCAGAAATGATTGCACCTGATGAAACTACTCTGAACAGGTGAGCCTTCCATGGTTTCCCACGTAAATCGTCATTCCCTCACTACTTCATGTCAGGTCATGTAACTTGCGATGAGATAGGTGGCAAGTGCTCTAATGAACGACCATCTGTTCTGGGCACTCATGAGACGTAGGCCCACATAAGTCACTCATTCCCAGGTTGGCAGAGGAGGTGGAATGTGAGCATGAAAGGGCGAAAACTGCTGCGTGTTTAGCATGACTGTCATTCCCTCGCTGCTCTGTAAGCAGTCTTAACCGTACCCTCAAGGGGAAGAAACATGATGAAAGGGTGCCTTTCATGTTGGAGGACATGATGGTATTCTTGTTTGGGTCAAAAAGTGTAAGCGCGCCAGTCAGGGGGCCATTACAACTGAGTTCGTCATTCCCTCACCTTGCACAACATGAGGGAATGATGTAACTACTACCTGCCTGCACCTCCAACCAGCAATGCAAGCGTGTGTGGGGGTATCTATCGTTGTAAGGATAGATGTCAAAGATCCATATCTCCAAAATGGATCGTTGCCAGCCTTTAGGACCCATGCCATGCATTTGATCATATGCACCCCTAACACCTGTATCATTTTGGGAGATAAATTCACTTCGTCAGTTTTTAAAAATTCACATGTCACAAATAATGCCCAAGGCTGTGACAATATTTTTTTTTCTTCCTTAGAGGGGGCATGACCTTCTTAGAAAAAATTACCACCATGATTTCACAACTGTCAATATATTAATTTTATTTACCTCAGATTGGCCTATTTAGTGAGAATAACCCAGGAATAAATGGGTGGGATCAAACTTGCTGATGCTTGCTGGTGAGAATTATTCTCATAATCTCAGTAGCATAAGAGTCCTAGGAAAAATATGCCTCTAAAGTGAAATGTTATATTATCATCACCCACCAAAATTACAGAGGTTGTACTGTAGATGTTAATAATAACATATTACTAGCAAGTAACATGTTGTTGCCTGGGTGGTATGTGCAAGAATGTAATACACTCCATACACTCAATATGGTTAAAACTGGCTCTATGGGCCATTGTGTAGTAATTGAAAACAATAAGCCAAAGTATTTCACTAACTCGTCCGAAGGGGCCAATCATGCCTCAGTTAGTGGAGTTGTCGCATTGCTGGAATTTATGCCAATAAGACATGTAACAAGATGACTGCGGATAGAGCAAGCCCAGGAAAAGACTGCATGGGTTTTTTCCTTTCTGCCCCCTCCACTCTCCCACCTCGTCCCCTATGTTTGCCCTGAAGAATGCACAGATGCCAAGTAGGAAATTGAGGCGCTCAGAGGAAGAACGGCATAGGCTTTTTGTCTTCCGCTTTATCATGCAGCTAAAGCTACAGACAAATACAAGTGGAATATGTGAGCTTTGACATGGCCCGATTCATTTGGTACTTCAGCACATGAAAGGTAGATGGAAGGGGAGTACAACAGCACTACAAACTCAAAATTGGAGGTTGGTTGGGATATGCCGTTCTTCCTCTGAGCGCCTCAATTATGCTTCCATTTGCATCTGGCAACTCTACTGCAAAATCCCATGAAATCCTGTGCAGTCTTTTCCGGGGCTAACTGTACGATAGGAACTAATGTGAGGTGGGCATCAGGCCTCAGTTAGCATAGTCGATGCATGCATAGCATTTACGGCTGTAGGATGTGTAAAATCAATACGATGGGTGGCAATGAGAGGAGTTAGGTGTGTTACACCTCATTTTCAAAAACTGAAACATGCAGCATCAAATTCCTAGTGAAAAGTAGCCCCCGGTATACTAGTTTAAGGTGGTATACGTGCATTCCTTGGATTTCTGTAGCAAACATACTAACAAACTTCCCAAAATATAGATGTAGATTTAAGGCACGGTAGGCTGGGTGTATGGCACAGGTATGGAATGGCTGACACATCAATGATGTTCATGGGCCTTATCAAGGTGTGGAGTCATAAATTGGTACAAATTAAGATGTGTGGTACATGTTGGTGGCACATTGTTCTGGTTTCCATTATAACATTTGCACAGATATGCAACTGACTTGAACCCACATCGTTTGCGTCAGTTTGTCAATACAACCCCAGAAGTGTAAATAATGGAACATCACAAATATAAATCAGTCTGAGTCACTAAGTGTCCTTGGAATTTCAACTGATGTGGCATCCATATTGCTTTCCACGGAATCGTTTTGAAATTCTGGAAATGGTTCATATCGTGCCTCTTCTTCTTCTTCCTCCTCTCCCTCCTCCTCCTCATCCTCCTCCTCCTCCTCTTCCTCCTCGTCTCCTTCTACTTCAAATACCCTTACTCTCTTGCAGTTGCGGAACAGAACCACTGCCACTTTACGAGGGCCACTAACAGCAAAGCGAACACATGGAAAGCGTTCCAATTCATGGATAGCACTTGGTTCAATCCTTGCTTCCACATCAATGGGATGCTCTGGGAGGGAATCTTCAATGGGTGTTAAGTCCAACAGAAGCTGGGGAAGCCCTAACTGTGCAAATAGTGAATGGGTCTTGCCACCTAAATAGAAAAGAGCTGTTAATCTCAATTGCCTTCGGAGGATTCAAGTTTATGCAAAGGTTCCAGCAAGTAATAACAGTACTTCATAAATAATGGACTTTTTGTTATAACAGACTAGAAAGGTGGGTCCCAGCAAACTTCCACAAGGCACTGTGTTTCGACCACATGCCTCCTACCCTGGGGGGCCCACGTGCTAGCAATAAATCCAGTCTGCAGCTCTGAGTCACTGCCAGACAGCCATCCCCCCTCCCAGAAAATCCTTTCCCTTCATGAGGACCCCAAATTATCAACTTTTGGACCGAATGTGTGAAAAGAGGTTGAATCCCGAACACACAGATGGTGATTTATGGCCCAATTTTCCCATTTCTGCCCTTTTTCGGCCCTGAGATGGGACGGGAGGAGCGATTTTTTTTCGTTATATGCAAACCGAAAAACCTTTCGTTAAAAGCAGATATTTTTATCATGGGTTTATGTGGGGCCTCTGATGGTCGCCCAAAAAAAATCTGTTATAAGCGGATTTTCGTTATAAAGGGATTCGACAGTATCATGAATTCGTGAATGCACTTTTACGCAGAGGGTGTGATAAAATATAAATACCAAATGAAATGCTTTACCACTTTGTGATGTATCAGCAAGAAGTAATGAAATGAAGTTTGCAGTGTAGAACTGCAAGTCAGTTATTAGGCGCTGGGTTTCACCCCTAGAGAAGCAGCATTTGGAGGCACGAATTGATTGAGCTGAGGTTGTTGTTATCTCCAACATCACAAACTCAGGGGCTGGAGATGACTGGAGCAGACCTGCCACAAAGATCTTGCCCTGCTCTGGGATACTCATACGAGTTAGACGGAGTTCATCTGAGTTGGTGCCTGCAGTGTACATGAAAAAAAGTTAATAAAGTTGAACTTAATCTCTGCCTTGATCTGTTAAATACTTTTATCTAAATACTGTTTTCTAACTTACATTGGACTTTGAAGATCCACCTGAGTTTATGCTCTCCAACTTCCCCACTGATGATCTCACATGGCTCTTTAAAAATCCTCTGTACTGCTTCCTGCACCTTTCGATGCATTTGTACTAGAGACTTGCTAGTCTCTGGAACTACCAATCCTGGCACATCTTTCAATTCAGGATGGGCCACCAGAAAACAAACCCATGGATTTGTTTCAATCCCAGAGGGCAGCACCAAGTCTTCGTCTTTGAGGTACTGACCAACTCTTTCCAAGTATAGGCGGGAGCGAGGTTTGCCACTGCTATTATTTGCTCTCTCCGACATGAAATGGCTATAAGGAGCCTCAGAGGGGCGATCAAGACTCTGAAGGAAATCAGCAGTAAATCCTAGCTCCTGTTGACTGATGCGGTTCAGCTCAGCAGGGATGTGCTCATTGTTCAGTCGAAGTATTGCGACATATAGCCATCGGAAGAAGGCCTTGAAGTTTTTTGATGCTACTTCTATCACCTGTTAGGGTTAGAAGTGAAAATTAACATTTCCTGTCCTCTGAATTATATTGTAATTAGTGGAGTTACTTAAACCCAAGGAAAATGTATTCACAGAGCTTTCCCACCATATTTATGTTACTACTTGAAATTACATGACATTTTATTTACAGTTTGTTGTAAAAACCATGGTAAGTAAGTCCATGAGGTTAGGGTCAGGTTTGAGAGAGATAGAGATAGGCAGGGTCTGGAGGAGAGAGAAACACAAAGTAGTCTAGTCTCTATAGTCTAGTGGGATGATTCCCTCACCAATATACAGGAACCCATCATGAGAGAAATAACCCGAGTGCTCACCTGCTGCACCTCAAGAGTCTTGGCCATAAACCTGCCCAATGCTCCATATGCCTGGAGAACTTCTGCTTCCTGCAGCCCGATTGCTTGGTATCTCTGGCTGAGGCGGGCCATTCCAAGAAGGGCTGCCAGGTGGAATTCCATATTTCTTCCAACACTCTGCAGGTGCTTCAGCACCAGCTTCTGGATGTTGGTGTAGCTCAAGTCAATGGAGTTGCCCAGCTTCTTTAGTCCTTTCTCTGTCAGGTCAGACACTAAGAAGTGCTCAAGCTCTGGTGATGGCATCCCGAAAATGAGTAACTCCAGAAAGTCAGCTGACAGGGAACCCCCAGATGACACGCTGTCAGCATACAATGCTAACTTTGAGTCCATCTCTAATAGGATACTCTCCCATGCTTCAGTTATAGCTTTGATTGTCTGGTTCATGTATGTGCACAGGCTAATAACCTGACCATACACCTTGGATAATGTCTGAAGCTCATACTGTCGGCTGGATAGCAGTGGAGTCTCCACAAAAATGATGCCCACCCGCTGTTTGTTCTCTTCCTTGTTTACATCCAAAATCACTGCAATAATCCTCTCCATATTGCGTGCCATTCCTAAACTCAGCACTTTACATTTCTCTCCTGTCATGGCTGCTAGATCTATTTTAATGCACTGAAAAATACCATATGCATAGCCATACAATTTTCCAGCCTCAGTCCCTACCAGCAGGAAACTTAGTAAGTTCTGGTCTTGCACACGCTGGAAATCCTCCATGTTCTCATCCAGTTGTTTACTGGCTGACCCAAAGCTCTTGCTTAATGATGGCAGCTTTGGGAGGAAGTGGGATGGGGAATCTGGGAAGCCTACCTGTACACTCGGCTTTAAATCAGTAGCTTTTTCTAGGATTTGCAACCAGCAAAGTGATGAAACAGGTGAGTCCACTTTGTTGGAATGAAGGACATCAGCATTTTCAATATCAATCACAAGGACATCCCCATTGTTGTAACCTACTGCGAGTGTCTTCCCATCTGGACGCCAGGCAAGTCCTGTCACTGTGCAGTCTTGTGGAGGTGGCAGAACCCACACTTTCTGCCATGACAAGCGGTGGAGGACAATCTCACCTATGATACATAAAGAATTTTATTTAGAGTATAGTACCTTGCATAGTCCAAATACAAATTATGATAATGTACAAGAAAATCTCAATGTTGCAAAGCAGTGCAGTGGTCTGAAATTTCTTCACGTCACAAAACCCTTCTGACTTACAGAAACTTTGGCAAAACCCAGTCCAATAATTGCCTCATGTTACGATTTTCATGAAGACTTAATTACTGCATGGTGTTCCTCTCTCTTTTATCACACACATGTGGTCCACTCTCCAGGTTCTACTTTTCTAGAGTGAGAATAAGGGACCAGTATAATTTAATGATGTATAAAATACCAGTTGGGTACATGCTTAATGTGTGGATTTATGCTTCTCTGGTTTCAAAGGAAACATTCATTTTGGGGTCACAGAAGCAAAAACCAGATGGAGCTTCAAACATGATGCATAGTTGCCCTCCCTTTCTGGGGCAAAAAACACTACCCCAGGCTATGAAACTGAGCCTCAGATACACTTTATATTGAACTGTCAGTATCATATCCCACGGCTTTTAAGGGGAAGGATGCAAGGGGGTAGCCACTCGAATGAAAAGTGTACACTGGAGTACCAAATTCAAGAAGTATCAAGGCGTACCACAGAGTAAGGCACCTAAGGAGTACCTGGGAGTACCACTCGCACGTCTACACCGGAGTACCGAAGTGGCTACCTCATTGAGCGCATGTGTTCCGTCATAAAGTCATTTGTGTCTGGTTCAGTACTGCGGGGACTGTTGGTGTGCTTTCCTCTGTTTTCCGCAGGCATTTCCACTCCTTGCGACAAGCGACAAACTAGCACCTGAGTTCGTTGAACCATGTTCCAACATTTGACGCCCTGGTCCAGGGGCGAGGTGACAGAGAGGGGATGTGCAGTGCATTGTCGTTTACGAAGGTCATTTTGTGAGCTCGCCCGGGTGGTTAGTCTAGCGGAAATCCTACCCGAGACGAAACCAGAGATGACCCCGAACAATGCACAAGATGAGGGGGGAATGCCCGGGCTTGGGATCGAACCCAGGGCCTTTCCATCCGTCGGTGCATATACGTTACTGCAGCGCCACTCCGCCTTCCCTGCATACGTTACACTTAGAGAGATACATTATGCTGACATACATTATCAGACCATGAACACGGGCAGAATATGCGACATATGTATTTAGAACACCGCATGTGCCACTTAACCGGAGGAATCGGGAACCCTGCGGAGTGCCTAGATTCCGTGCGCTACCTTTCATGCGATATTCTATAGAATGTAAAACAGCACTATGTTTGGGGTATGTTGCAAGTGGGGGGTGTACTACTGCCTCTTACTGTACAGCTCCTGATTGAGCTACGAGAGTCGAACCACCTGGTATGGGTTCAGTTTCGACGAAACTATTTTTACCGCATTCTATTCTGCGAATCATAATTGCGAGTTTCGTGCACCATAAATTTGATTTTCGCTCAACATAGTGTGGTTTTACCTTCCACGGCGGTGTGGAAATCAAAACGATGTTTTTTTTGGGCCTCTGCGAGGGGGGGGGGGGGGGGGTNGGGGGGGGGGGGTCCAACTTCGCTTGCCATTCAGTCATCGTTCAACCCACGAGGGTCGGATCACCTGGTATGTCGACAGTTTCGCCAAATCTTTCCGTGGATACCAATATCATGCATGTGTGATCTGTATTTTCGTTATTATAGGCTTCGTTCAAAAAGGTCGAGATTCGCAAATCTTGAAACACGCGCAACATAGCGCGGTTTTGATTCCACGATTCAATTATCTACATGGCAGTGTCTTGACACTGACAAAATGTTGAGATGGCTTGTAACCATCACACTCATGATTTGAGTAACTATGTCTAAACTACTCTAGAAGTAAGATGCAGAATACTGACATAGCCGGGATGAAATGTTGCTTATTTTTTAGTTCACCTGTGTAATATTAAAATGCAATGCTACATTGTATGGGGGAAAAAGGTCCAAAAGGGACAGATGGTTTTGGAAAGGGGACAAATACAGATGGTAAACAAATACAGATACTTAGGATTGGTTCACAAGGAAGGGGGGGATACAGGAACATATCAAGTCGCAAAGACAGAAGGCATGGAGAGGATTACATAGGCTCAGGAGGATATGCAGGCAACAAAAAATGGAACAGTGGAGTTTGGTAAAGGTATTGTATGGTAGCATGGTGAGAACGATCATACTGCAGGGAGCTGAGGTGTGGGCGTGGAAGGTGGAACGAGCAATGGAGTGTGTACAGCTGGGGTTCCTCAAGAGATGGCTAGGAGTGGCCCAGAATACGCTGCGGTACATTGTGCTGACAGACAGGCATGATGGAGGTGGAAGTGGCAGCATTAGAAAGGGCAGTTAGGTGGATTATGAAGGTAAAAAGGTTAGGGGAAGACAGACTGTTGTGAAGGATATGGGAAGAGATGAAGAATGAAAGGGAGGGGGGTAGTAAAAATGCCTGATGGGGAGATGTGAGGAAAAAGGAATGTGAATGGGGGGTGGAGTATGACAAGGGGTGGCAAAAGCGAACTTGGGAGGAACGATGGGACTTATGGTGGCAGGGACTGAGGGAGAGGATGATCAAAGAGAGGGAGGAGAGAATTGATACCACAAACAACTGGCCCGACAACAACTTTGTAAAGATGGAGAGAGAAGACCAATATCTGGACAGGAAAAATATAAATTTTTTGAAGGTGTGAGCTAAACTAAGATGTGGGACACTGTGCAGGGCTAGCTAGTCGTGGCTGTCAGAAACGGATAGGAACTGTTTATGTGTGGGGAGGGGGAGGAGAATATGGGCACATTGTGAGGGACTGCAGGGTAATGAGGGAGGAGAGGAGGAAATGGATACCGGCGGTGGAGGAGATGGGGGATGAAGAGGTGTATAGCTTTGTAAAGAATGTTAAAAAAAGGGGAGCTCTGTGTAGATATCTGTATGGTATGGTGAAAAAGAGAGGGGATACAATCAGGGGCGGATTAGCCTTCTTTGCCGCCCTAGGCCAGTCCTGAAATTGCCGCCCCCGGAAACATCAGGGCAGGCGGGGGGGGGNGGGGGGGGGGCACGGTGGATACGGTTTAGGCCAGTGGTTCTTAACCTTTTCGGGCCTCCGCACCCCTTTGAAGACAGTTGGTCCTCGTCATTGCACCCCCTATACCATGCCAGGGGTGATAGATGCCGTTCAAAGATAGACGTAGGCTACACCTTGCTCACGGCCATTGCCAAAATCGCGTATTTAATTAAAATGATAGTTAATTTAAATGAAATATCCTTCAATGAAAGAGTAGAACACGTCGGAAATGGCGGGGAGGAAGCCCGCCGCAGGCGAAATTTTTTTTCGTTCAAGGCTTAATATATTCATATAATATTGCTTTATTTAAACTTGCCGGTTGCCGCCCTTCAAAATATGCCGCCCTAGGCCATGGCCTAGTGTGGCCTTATGGGTAATCCGCCTCTGGATACAATTTTGGAGAGACAGGGGGAGGGGGTGAGTGAAAATGGAATTTTGTAAATGTAAACGTGTACAAAAGGAGGAGGGTCGGCCAAGCAGCATGTGCTGCAGGTCGACGAAATCTAAATAAAGCTATAAACAAACAAACAATGCTACATTGTCAGTGGGCAGGCAAAGGGAGCATCAGTATCATCAATCCCCTCCCAAACTGAAATCCTGTCTAGGTTGGTGGTGAGGCATAACTCCCACCTTTGCATTCTGCCTACTGATTCCAGGAACCATCACCGGGAAGCAATGGTTTTAACCAAATCCCCTCCACGAAGCTTATCATACCTTTCTTATTGGCGACAGCTACAAGGTCCATCTTAGGTGACCAGATCATTTTCTCCACAGCAGTGCCCACATAGCGTTCCTCTAGCTGGTGCATGACAGGCGGCATTAATGTTTTCTCCCTGTGTGAGCATATTCATGAAACATACCATACACGCATGGCTCTTTCAACAATCATCTCATGAGCATTTACACCTCCGTTATGACAATAAATGAGTGATTTTATTGCTGCTATAATTGAAAATATTACAACCAAATCATTGGGTATGTACAGTGCTGGACACAATAGCATATAACAAGTGTAAACAACGACTTTGGCGTTACCTGGCAACTGGTCGTGTTCGGACATCGTCATGTGGAG
>JYFJ02004509.1:0-31605 GCA_000934665.2 Catajapyx aquilonaris
TTCTGGTACAGTATACTGTACACCATATCCAAAAGAGTGGCCGTTTTATGTTTCTGTCGCAACTATTTGTCGGTAAAAAGGTCCGAACAAATTTTCACATTGGAAACAACATTTTTTGTTAAACTTGGCCTACTGAAATGTAATCCATTATGATGGAACGGAGGCTATTGGTCTACTAGCTTTGCAGTTGGTACTGGTTAGCAGTGCATTGATCCCATCCTTAACTCTGCAACGGGGCAATCTAGTTTAACACGAGCTTTGCAAGCAAAAACTTGGCCCTTAAGTCGGTTCAGGCGAAGTTTGCACCAGTTTTACTGCTTATTTTCCGGTCATTAAATCATACCATCCAACAGGACTTGGCTTACTGCAAGTCAAGAAGTGGCTGCATAACAAGATGACTACTTTTTGTGAATCTTATGCAACCTAACATTAAGTTAACAATGGCGCCAGAAGAATGGTACTATTCTAATATTACTAACTTGTAGATTTGAGGATGAACATATAATCAACAAATTCATTTTTATTGACATACATTTTCAGTAAAGATATATGCCGCAGTGGAACATAATCTTCAATACGCACTTCCTGGTGGTCAAATCTTCTAGAACAATTATTCAAGTTCGCCTGTACAGAACTTTTGAAAACAATGGAAGCAATCAGGAAATCCCCAAACCAAAACTTGCCACATCTCGTAATTATTTTCTCCATTTCGACTCTTTTATTATCACAAGCTCTTAACTTATAATTTAAATGGGCAATGAAAATAATCGGTTGGATCCGGGGGGGGTCACACAAGTACAATCACGCATTATTATGTTTTTTATAAAAGAAAGAAAAAACTTGGTTCATGGAATTGTTATTGCCGCCACATTGAAGCAGGTCAGGCACTAAGATGGAGATGGCTTGGGGTAGGGCAAGGTTGTGGTTGCTGAAGGTGGAAGAGGTGGAGGAGTTGGTGGGTTGGGGTTCTGTGGGAAAAACGCATTGAAGGGACTGAGGTTGGGGTAGGTTAAGGAAGAAACGAATCAGGTTTGGAGATACTACCGTAATTGCACCACTCGGTCATGCCATGCACCGTGCACGTGCATCTAACCCTACTCCAAATGGGTAGTTATTAACCCGCAGGCGATCACAAATATATTTCTTTTTTTAGAATCTGCGAATCAAGTCGGCTTTCCTGATTAGAAGATGAGCATGCATGGTCAAAAAATTAAGTAGCAACATCACGTTTGACTCAAGTTCACGTTGGTATCGTTCCATCTATGTCACTCTTAGGCAAGTCAAGATTTTGTAATACTGATGATTGTTTGGTTGTCAGAAATGTGACGCAATAATGTTCGTGGATGATCTTGCGAAATTTTAGAGCTCAATGCCGAATGAGAAGGTCTCTACCGAACAATGCGTATAGGATGATGAACCCTCTGGCTCGTTGCGTGAGGCATTGAAATCATTAAAAAATATTTACGATAATTTATTTTCCTTTCCTATCTCCGCTATTATCTTATTGCGTGGAACCTTTTAAGATCCCTCACTGGTAAATTTATGTACATTTCAGGAGCCATTACCGCTGCTCCTCCTACGTTTATAGAACATATTGTTTCACCTGGTCATCACATTAAAAATTCAATGTCAGTTTGCCTGTAAGACGTACGTTGGCATAAGACTGCAAGCTTGGCAATTAACCCAACTGTGCCAATTACTCTGATGCTTTTTTTCTAATTGTAAGTTACTATTCAATCATTACAATTAATCAATTGGAACAATACATAATGCAGCAAACTGCAATGGCATGGAGCTTTATAAACATTGCACAAACATGCAATCATTCAAGTACCGAGTGGTTTACCCAAGTACGTGTAATAAAGGAGAATTTCCTTGAGTCATGTGTTGTGCGATAGTAAGTCAAATCGCAAAACCTTCATGAAGAGGAATAACCCAATACATACGTAGTGTTATTGTATCAACGCAACGTTAGCACGTAAAAGTATATAGGGCTGAAAATCGGGTGAGAGCCAGTTTTTATGTGCATCACATTTCTCTCTTTGAATGACCTTGAATGTGCCATGCTGTAATTACCAAGCAGTGAAAAACCTCATTACAAATGTATTACAGAAATTTTCCAGTTAAAAAAAATCACATATCGGCATACCAACGATTTGTCTTGTCGAGTTTATATGTGTAGTATATTCGTAAAATATTTATTGGGGAGTATACAGTTCCTGACATGATACTGCTGAATGCAATGTATTTTCTTGCTGAAACTATATTTCAAACTACGCATTTCTGAGTAGCTTCGAGAAAATCTAACCATTATGTCACAGTGTAAGCACCTTTAAAATTGAATCACGCACAGTACAATACATCATATGGCACATTCGCATGTATACAACAAAAATAATATTATAGCTGCCTCTCACATTAATTTTTAAAAATCAAACACCAAGTACCCTGTCACAAATTCAGCCCTGACTTGGCTATACCTATTAGGTATGCAGAGCAAATTAAACGTCGTTCATGTTGCATATAGTTACCTACTGCTACGAAGCATACATAATAATATATCACTAATTTTAGGAAGTCACGTCTAAAAAGAAATGTGCAACATTACTCTGCCACTTTCAACCTTGGAAATGATACAAAGGCCGAAAAAGGTGTAAAAGTAAGCAACAATAACACAGGGTGATTTTACATAAACCGCAGTTGCATAAAGTGAAGCAAAATACACTACTGCTGTATTTGACAAGAACTGAAACAAAATGAAGAATATGCCTTGGTTTAGATGGGCTGCCTTTATCCGGTTGTAGATGATATAACTTATGTGCTGATTCAATTTATTGTCAATTACTTTTCAATTTATTGTCAATGGGGGTATACAGTGTATTACAATAAGGCAGGTTATTTTTATTTCTCTCCACATTTCTTACCTAGTCTATAGACAATATATTATATAAGAGAACACTGCCATCATTATAACTGGCTGCATTTTACAGCAGGACTTTCCAGAGGGATAATGACAGCTTTGTGTTGCACCTGCTGGCTTGAGAACGAAGCAGATTTTGCCAGATTCATGCAATTCGTGCGAGGTGTCATTGGAATGACCTGTAAACTCACTCTTCAGGCTTAGGAATAAATTGTCGCCATGCCTCAGGTCAACATATATATTTTGTTAATGGTACGACTTTGCATATAGTGTATATTTTTGGATTTTGGAGATCCACCTCTGAACAAAGGCAGCCAACAGTATTGTTCAGTTGTTTACGGTTGTTTACTAGCAGCGCGACGCCACGCACGTGAACCTGTTTATTTATAGTACAAGATGCGCGGGTCATGTCACATTATAATGTAGATAATAAGTGGCCTGTCGGGATTCACTAGTGCGCGTTGACATTGCGGTGACCCTGTAGCAAGTGGCTGCGGTCAAGGTCGCTATTGGCGTAGTTGGACTGTTTCCTCCAAGAAAGTTCTAGATTCTTTGGCAGATATCTAATAAAGAAGCCTCTTCTGGCTTCTTCATACTCGACTTCAGATTCGGCCCCGCCCCAATATCACCTAAGTTCAAATATTCGTTCACTTCCCTTTTTAAGAGTAACTTTTAAGTATGACGTCGCTACGGTAGTTAGTGGTTTAGGCCACACCCATTTCGCCTCAGAGATTCCGAGTTCGATCCTTGGATCGGAGGGAGGAATTTTTTTATATGGGGTGACCGCCCCTAAAACAAATCCTTCATGCAACAAGTCATGCTGAAACCAACGGCTCCTACCATAATATCGACATAAAATACAAAACTATTGCTAATTTACGCTTCTAGCGTATGTAAGGTTAGGTTAGGTTACATAAATAAAGTTACCCGGTATTTTGGGTCATAGGGCCTCTGTTGTTGTTGTTGTTGTTGTTGTTGTTGTTGTTGTTGTTGTTGTTATCATCATCATTATAATTAAAGGTTTTTTACATGGCTGTAGATGAGGACTTCAACTCTACGCTATACCCAGAGTTAGCCTATTCCCTCTCCTGAAAATTGCAAAATATTGAAGGCTGTAGCCTAATAACCGAGCAATTATAATGATTCACTTGTTTGCTTCTAATTTCGGAATCGACCGGATACTGTCGGATATCATGAGAGTGCTTAGCAGAAGTATTTACCTTTGGCTTTTCCCAAATTCTGCACTTGATTCTGACTCGGATTTATCCAGAAAAATCCTACAATCATCTGAAGGTCTTAAATCTCAAGGGTTTATTGCCTTTTTGGAAAATCCAACCATAACAATGCAATGGCATCCGATTCGTCATCCGTTTCCAGAATCCATTCACTGCCCCAGTTAAGTGCAAAACCCTACACAGGCCCCCAACTCCAGCCATCTATTATTAGGCCGGCACCAAAATGGCCCCTAGGCCCAGCCTATACCGCAGCCCGGCTACCAGTTTTCCCTTAAGATAAAGGGTTCGGGACCGGAAACGAATGTCACCTTCGTCCCGAACCAGTTTTTTTTTTTTTCCTTCTCTTTCTTAGGTGAGCATGCTTCCTCCAATCCTTTCCCAGGCAGGTAATTTCGCCGGGTCCAGCGTGCAACCTCTCAAGGTTGAACTGGACCCCGATGGTTGACGGCCATGGCGGCAGTCAAAAAGGACAATCCCAGTCTCCCTGGACTTCAGTTTGTGACCCATTCCCGTCAGCGTCACTTATTCAGGTTGGGGATTCCGACTTAGGCGAGTCATACGGGGTAAGTCCATCATCTATGACGACATAGTACACGCAAGTGTACGAGATATCCCGTCATTTTGCGTAGAAAACAGGTTTACATCTTTATAATTCCCAGCTTTTTTTTCTCCCACTACTCCCCTCGTTCCTCCCACCCCTCCTCCTTTTTTTTCTTTTTACTTGCTACTACCATTGGCTATAAGAGGCAGGGCAACATGTCTGTTTGGTATAGTGTGATGATGCTGCTCTGTCCGAAGAGGCCGTTTCTTATCCTGACCATAGGAGGGGTCACGATGATGTTCGCCATATTGGTGCAACATTTCATCTTCCCCAATGCTGTTTATCTGTACATCAGAAAGGTAAGTAGTTTAATTTCCTGATCATATAATATGAATATGTGAAATATAGAACGATTAGAGATTCATTTTATCGTTGTGTAATATAGTCCTTCGCATGTACTTTTTGATGGTAAGTCGAGTTTATTTTTCAATAACGAAATGTTCGTGAGTAAAGGATTTCCCTAAGGGAGAATGCAATATTTAAACAGCAATCTCGATATTATTGTGACTCTGATCGTTCTGCATTTCAGGTTTTCATAGAGTAGGCTAATGTAGAGGGAGTTGGTTTACTACTGCAATGCCACATGGCAATCACATTTTAATATTTTGAACGTGCCATTAAATTTTCTCGATGGGGGGGTATTCATGTATGACAAGTGACATATTTGAATGCGTATCACCAGACTTCAGATTATTGAACTTTGATTATTTGACTTAGCTCAAATGCCTCAGTCACATCGCATTGAACTTTGGACTGTCACATACCAAGTATGTAAACTTTTAGTCTTGACCCTAGCACCATACGCGAATTAATTAATTTCAATAGCGGCTAATAAATTAACATCATAAGGCACCAAACAAGTTCAGTATACAGTTTGTTTAATACAAGCTTAATATCAGGTGGTCGACTCTCAATTTCATTGTATTTTCAAGTTTTAATATGGGTGTTCATTTCCCGAAGATCATTATCGTAACAACCTATGCAGGTGCAGCAATATTACACTTTCACATTCATTGGTCAGCCCGGACCTGTTCCTCTCAAGACTACGGAATTGTTGCATGGCTGTTTATTGAACCTAGGAAGAAGTCACTCGCCGCCACTGACCTTCCTCACTTGCCCGCAAGGCGAGAGGGTAGCTAATGGTTATACTCACGGAAGATCCAACCATACTATTGCTTACTTGTTAGATTGGCAGTACAAATGGCCTCATTTTTGTCCTGTCATTATTTTGAACTTGAGGTACCGCAGTATATCTCATGCAATAAAAAAATCTTCGCATGCGTCCACGTACTTTATATCATGTCAGCATCCGACCTGACAGATTGTGGCGAAAAAAAGCCCGCGGAAAAAAATGGTCGCAAAGTAACCTGTATGATTCATATAAATGTCCTTACATGCATTCCGTAGAACGTGATTTGCTTTTCTTGCTGCTCGTTAGTTCTAGTTTAAATAATTGCTGTCTGATAACCATCTCATATGCTTTATTACTCATTTTTTTCCCCAGACTTTATACCTCAGACCAGGTTCTGAGATGTGGGACATTTTTGAAGAAGTGCCTTTTCCGGTGCACATGCACTACTATTTATTCAACGTGAGCAACCCTGATGAAATTCAGAACCAAGGTGCTAAACCAGTTCTGCAGGAGATGGGCAGATATACATACCTGTAAGTTCAAACTGCCCCCTACGAGGCCAAGTAGTCAGTAATTCGTTATTAGAGGGTGTGTTGCTTTGAAAAACCCTCCCTTCATACGCGATGGTATTCTACATGTTTTTCCCCCCTTTTTGTAGAGAAAAGTTCAAGAAGCACAACATAACCTTCAACGATGACGGGACCATATCTTATTACCAATCCAAGACATACCACTTCCTACCAGAAATGTCCAACGGTACAGAGGATGATTTGATAACGCTGATCAACGTGCCATTCATGGTAAGGTGATGTACATGGAATTTTGATCTACGGTAGCACTATTATGGCACTAATGTTCTTTACTAGCACTATATGAGCATTTATCACAGACCCAACAAAGGGCCCAAGTCTTGCATGGAAAGTTTTCCGTCAGACAAAATATATAACTACATAATTATGTATTTATTTAAAAAATTAAAACCTTTTTTTTACACTGCATGAGTTGGCCTTGAGTTTTACACACTTATAATTTTATGCATTTAACTACACTTTGGCAAAATGGTGACCTTGGCAATTGTGTAATTCAATGGTTCAGTTGTATGCGTTACTGCATAGCATGTTACATCTGTGTGCCCGCATTTTCTCACTTTTTATGTAGGCCCCTAATAGTAGTAATACAGCTTCTTTTAGACGGAGAAAACAACCACTTGTTATGTGAGTGATCACTCTGAGATCGATTGAAGCGAAATAAATACTTCCTTACTCCAGTGAATACCGTTATTGGAGATTTTGCAATGCTTCTAATCAAGTTACGTGTTTGTAATAATACATTTCTTAATTGGCCTTTAGTTACATGAAAGGTAGCGCGGGACGAAAATACCTGGGATAGAGCAATTGAAATTTTCTGAAATTCTCTCTCGCTCCTATAGCATCATAAAAATAGTTTTCTACCACTTGAAATATCAACTTGAAGTTTCGGCAGTCATTGCTGCGTTCTTTTCAATGTTGTAATTGTTGCTGCATAATTAATATTAGCCTAATATTGGGATAGAAAGTTTTCATATCTAATTTAGTAGTATTAACTTATATCAATTCTGGACGAAATTGAAACAATGTTAGAAAGTAAGGCAGATAATTTGTGTAGACACCTACTTGAAAGTGCTTACTAAAACTTGAATGCTAGCATTGAAAAACAGAGTTCCTGAGCTGAAATGCAGTGGTCAGAATATTACACAATCGCAATTTTTCAAGTTTCAAATATAGATAACCACAGAAGGTCCTATAAATATAAAATAAATTTAATTGCCATTTTTATGACCTTGATAGGTAACATTACATGTGTGTGTATTTTTGAGTGAAATACTTTTCACTATAAGTGACATTTAATGCACTTAATAATTATTGCGCAATACTTTTTGCACCATATGGCAATCCTTCAGTATGGGGTATTACTTTGGGATAAATCATCAAGTTCATTAGATGTCATTTTTAGTAAAAAAATATACCATTTAAAAAATTGGGCATCATCTACCAGTATTTTAAAAAATTGAATTCAGGTTCCTGATGGTAACTTTGAAACTGGAAAAACTGCAAATTAGCAGCTCTTTAATCCCAAAATGTCAGATCTATATCACTGGTTTGCAGTAGTGAATTTTACCTTATCAAGCACCATTTGCTCCCAAAAAAACATGGTATGCTGCGTCACATTTTGACAGAAAATTCGTGTCACCATAAATATTGCCTATTATGATAGGAAAATGTAAAACAAACCACGATATGAATATTGTTGCGCATTTTAAAAATCAAAACTGGATATCACAATAATATAATGCTGAACTCTTTATTTTGTTCAGGGTGCGGCGCCATATTTCCAGCAAGTGGCTGGCTGGAAGCTGAGTGCGCCCTTCGTCAACATGATCATCCGAGGCTTCGATGAGCGGCTCTTTATCACCAAGAGTGTCCGTGAACTCATTTTCGGAGGTTACCACGAGCCGCTTCTGGCCCAAGCTCAGTTGCTAGGCGCTATGACCATCCTGAAGGACAACAAGTTCGGTTTCTTCAACACGGTAACTACTTTTTTTTCTGATGCTTCACCATTAATATTCTGGAATATACAACACATTCCAGAGTATCAAATCCCTTCAGGCTGTTCCTAGTTAATGGATGAATTTTTACCATCTATATTCACACTGATAGGTCAGTTTAGTCATCAGCGATATGAATCTCCGTTTTAATAATCAGGTTAGCTATACATATGACGTATCAGAATGTTTCTGATACGCATTTATATTTTTGTTTCAATTTTTAGCGCGGATGTTTCGGTGAGTTATGTCGCAATTGCACCTGTATTCAAAATGGTTTTCATAAGCTAAATGCGTCATATTAAGTATCATTTTGACACTTCAGATAGGATTCACTTTCTCAGTAGACACAATTGCCACTAAATTTGGTCATCAGCTTAAACACTAATAAATTAATGACAGTTTCAAAAACCTTAGCCTTTTCATTTGACAATCATGTTTTATTGGAACCTAACCCTAATCTCGAATATATTTATTTATTTGCAGAAAAATGCCACTAAGGATGGTCCCTTCACGGTTCACAGCGGAAACAGAGATATAACCCATATGTTCCATATTCAAGACTACAAGGGATCACGGTTCACCCACAAGTGGAACGGAACGTGTGACATGATCAACGGTACAGATGGTACCATGTTCGCTCCTTTCCTTACAAGGGACCAGAAGGTGCACCTGTTCGAGACCGACGCCTGTAGGTGAGTTGTGTGGTCACTCGACCTTGAAATTTAAGGGTGGAGGCATGTCATAGCTGGCGAAAAAGAAAAGGAAAGAAGAAGAAGAAAGAAAGAAAGAAAGAAAAAACAACCAAAGGTCTATATATTCCGGTATTTCAGGTCGGTTCACCTTACATACGAAAAAGACGCCAGCTACGCAGGAATACCAACCTACAGGTACACTCTTCCGGGCTCGATTTGGGACTCCGCCACTGACAATCCTGATAACGCCTGCTTCTGTCAAACTCCAAATAACGTGGAAAATTGCCCTCCAAGGGGGCTGATCGACATTACCAACTGTCGTGGTATTGAGTCATACATATCTAATCCACACTTCCTGGATTCTGACCCTTCTCTGCAAAATGGTGTTGAAGGTCTACATCCGGACGAGGACAAACACAAGACGTTCGCCGAAATCGAACCGGTAATTGTTTTAATTGGCGTAACACCCTTTCGTAATTTCAAGGTGAGGAAGGAATCACGGAAAACAACCTTACGACGAAAATCTAGTCTGACCGCGTATATATATGGATGTCCCGAGATATTTTTGAACCACCTGTTCGATCGAGTGATTCATCCTATGTATATTGCGAAATTGCACGGCATTGCCTTGCATATAGATCAACGCAATTAACACGGCCTTTTTTTTCAATATTACAGGTGCTTGGAGTTATTGTGAAGGCCAGGAAAAGCATCCAGCTCAATGTTCAGTTGAAGCCACACATGGATTTGGCGGACTTGAGAAAAGTTCGTGAGGTCGTGTTTCCAGTCCTGTGGTTTAGTGAGGTAAGTTGAGCTTAATATTTTTAAAATCTACCACAGCCTAATGTCGTTGTCATTGAGGATATTGGGAACGTCTCGTGTAATACATCTCTAAATACCTATACAATGAGTGAAAACTCAAGTTTATGCCTGAGCCGAAACAGAAGTAACAATCATTACCTCTGTTTAAAATGGAAATGAGAAATTTGAATGAGCATTATGTAGACGTATAGCCTATTAGCAAAGATTTCACTCTGCATGTTTGATCTCTCTATATCCAATATTTCAAACAATTGTATGCAAATAGTTAAATGTGCCATTTTTCTATTCGCAGGAAGTGTTACTAAGTGACCAATACGTCGATCTTGTACACAGGAAATGGGTGCTGCCGAACACCATAATGACTTGTCTATATTGGATTATTCTGGTGATAGGCGCAGCCACCTTGGCTTGTGGTATCGCTGTGTGGAGGATACAATCTAATACCAGATTAAACGAAGTAAGTTCATTTTATGCGACTATACTTAATAATGACTTTACGACGTTCACCCCGACGAATGAAAACTAGTTTATTATAAAGGGTAATAATACGTGTTTCTATTTTTCAGAAAGCATTTCCGGCGGGAATGTACAAGTATCTTCCGGCACCATTTGTGATCACCACTAAAGAGTAATCCAAAGCTCTTATGAGGATATTTAAATCGCTCATAGGGGCAGGGCCGGATTTTCCCCATCCCGGAATTCGCCTTGCTCTCCTCGGAAGTCCTGGGGCAGTGTTCGCCCCTCACCTCCCATTCTACACGATAATGATCGCATGTTCTCGAGAGGCCTTCTGTTCAACAAGGGGGGAAATGTTGTGTAATGTTTCAACCCAGTTTGCATAATTTTTAAGAAGAAATGTCTCCACGTGCGTAACTATAGCGTGCAGGACCACTGTTGCCGCTGGCGTGACTGTATACCTAGGTTTCTATTGCTGCTACACAAATGGAGAGAAATACCAAGGGCGACCTCTCCTAATTCATGGCCTTTTCCGCTCGCAATAGTAGGCCTAAATCCGGCCCTGCATAGGACAGTATTATAAGCAAAAGCTGTGAAGTTGTGTTCATAAGAATTGTTAACGTTAATTTTTTACTTGTAAGTTAGTCGATTGTTATCATGACAATAGACCTTGTAACAAGCAATATTTAATTAATTCTTCTTGATCATGCGTTTTTGTCATGTGTTCATGAAGAAAAGTAATAATAAAGTGTTACCATGTACGACTCGAATTTTATTTACCGTACATAATTTTATCAAGACAAAAATACATTATGTAGTCCTTTAAACGAAAGAATGGTCTGACGTCACAGAAGCAGTGTTTTTCTGATCATGCGCAGCAGTGATTCGAGGACGTGATAGGAGGGTAGAGCCGGGTGGAGGCGGGCTGAACGTGACGTCAGACCATTCTCTCGTTTCAAGAACTGTAGCAGTTTTAGCCCCAGACAGCTGTAGACTTAATTGGACAATACACGCGTTGCATAATTATGTCACTGTTACATAATAGTCAATATTCAATTTGATACTTGAAGCGAATTAGTAAAATAAAAATTGTTTTAAGGCCGCAGCATGTTCTAGCCATCCCTGACTCACCCGGTAGGGGTCTGGAATATAATACTGACCTTGTACTAGGTAAAAGTTATTTACCTTCATAATATAGCAATGCTGACAAACATGACTACTTTATCTGCATTTTATGGCACTACGTTCATCAATCTCACACACTGTCAGTTTTAGGCGGTATGGTTTAGTTGAAATCACAGTTTTATTAATATCCCCATTTCATATATCCATAGTCTAACATCGCTGGCTGCCCCTTATATAAAGGGAAATGTCGTGATGGTGTTGATTGATTGATTGATGTAACCAGAACATGCGATGCTCTTGCTCAGATGCGCCACAGCGTGTGGTGTGGATGACTTTAAGAGTATAATTTATGTAATATTAGAGAAAAAATTGCAGCTCTTACTATAAATGTCTAGTAAGAGCTGCAATTTTTTCTCTAATATTACATCAATTATACTCTTAAAGTCATCCACATACGCTGTGGCGCATCTGAGCAAGAGCCTCGCATGTTCTGGTTACATCAATCAATCAATCAACACCATCACGACATTTCCCTTTATATAAGGAGCCGCCATCGATGTTATGGATATATGAAATGGGGATATTAATAAAACTGTGATTTCAACTAAATCATATCGCCTAAAACGGACAGTGTGTGTGATTGATGAACGTAGTGCCATAAAATGTGTATGTGCAACCGTGTGTGCAACACACACAGAAAATTTTGAAAACACGTCATTTACATTAAGCTTACGCGAAGAATATACATGAAAGCCTATATAGTTGCGTAATTTTCTCTTCCTAAAACAGATTTTGCACAGTAAAGACCTGCAAAGTTTACAACAAAATAGTATAGTATACGATAATGCTATGGGGATGACACTTCATTATTTTATTCCCTAAATGATTATTTCACCTCTTACGCAATGACGGCGCGACGTGACAAGAATTGCACCATTTTTATCCCACAAAGGCCGTAACTGCATCGCAGTACAATCAACTTTTGCTCATCCAGCTCAATTAGCTGTCACAGCAGGTTGCTGCAATCTAATTATTGAGATGGACAAGCAATACTTGACCTTACTGCCTTTTATGAAGCTTTTTTTTCGTAAGGCCTCAGAGTTGAAGACTTGACATTCGGAACGATCAGTCATATTTTAATCGAGAAAAATGTTAGGCAATGAGCAATAGAGTCCTTGAAGCATAATTTCTGGCGGTAAAGTCTGTTTCTGACTAGCGTTAAAGCACAACGATTTTTAGTGGAAGTTGTTCGTAATAGTGTAAGAGGATTAATTGGAGGCACAGTTTTGTCCTGTACAGCCTTGTATTGTGGAAATAAGCATTTGAAATTTTCAATTTTGCAATAAATTTTTCTGGTTTAATATCTCCACAGGAGACGGCAGATAAATTTCGTCTATTATTCTCGAACAATGTTAAATAATGTCCGATTTTTAAAGTTGCACATATTGTTCATCAAGGGTGATGGCTGGTGAATACGACCGTTTTGGAGGGAAAAAATTACCATCCTATTATGTAGTATGGCTATGAACATAAGAGGAGCTCCCAAGCAAAATCAGCTTTATTTTAAAATGAGTTTGAAGTGGCATTGGATTCTCCAGGTTGTCCTCTACCTAGTACCCAAATATGGTGTAGCACAGCTCACAGCCACACAGAAATTGGTGTAAATTAGCTCCAAATATGCGTGTCCTAAGCAAAAGTAGCTAAATCCAGGCTAAATCCAAGCCATGAAATTCGTTTGTTTCACGCAAAAGCAGCTAGGTCAAAGTTTGTGTGCATATCAAGCCAGCTCAAATGCGATAAATTTTCCATAATGTCAAATGTACCAATTTGAGTTTTTTTCCGTATCTATATGAAACATATACATGATACTGTCTCAGGAGTGGTGGAATCAGCATTTTAACACTCTTCATATCATTGTTTAATAATATTTTTTGTGGAAAAATACTGTACTATTTTTCAAGCAAAACCAGCTATATCCAAACCGACCTCTAAATTTGTGACTAAACTATACCAATCCACGTTATCGATAGTACAGTAAATGCAGAATAAGTAGTTGATGCAGTTCACATTTGTTAAGAATTTGTTGCATGCTCTAAAAGTCTAATATCCTCCTGAGACCCCTGGTACAGTATACTGTACCTTTGTTTTTTCCAGCACCCGTTTGACTAACTCAAACGCGTAAAAAAACCAAAAACAAAGGTACAGTATACTGTACTCCGGGTCTCAGATGAGCATCATAGCAGAGAGAGAGGATGTTCAAAAGGGAGGACTATTCTGCTGATCATTTGACATTCGACCTTGGCCCTGGGCATAGAAGGGACTAATAATCAGCTCGGACACATTGGATAGAGATCAGGGAGAGTCCGGATGGCCACATCATATTGCAAAATGTTCTCACCACAATGACACTGTATTTCGCCACTGCATTACTGCATGTAATAAGTTAATGTTGTTGCCGCTGTTAATAATAATAATAATAATAATAATAATAATAATAATAATAATAATAATAATAATAATAATAATAACAACAACAATTTGAAGGAAAACCAGTGACAGAAGAGAGGACGGCAGTCCCAATGAAAAAAAGGACTAAGAATGATTATACCTGTGGCGTATTCAAGGTCCTAAAAGTTCAGGGTTTCAAAATTCCCACACGCTTGAACACAGGGGGAGAATATCATTAGTTTCATTTCTATACGACTTGTTTCATGCTCCATAGCATATTATTATAATAAAAATAATTTTGCTTTGTTTGACTCCCTAAAAATTCGAGGTCATGAAATAAAGTACTGCATGCTCTCTGGTGGGATTGAACTGACAGAATAACAATATTAAAGATTAAGTCATATATCACACGCTATTTTTGCTTGCAATTTTCCCGCAGCAACTCGTAATACTGTAATAATTCGCCACCTGAAATTGCTAGTAAGAATGGAATATTGCACTGTCATGTAACTTGTTTCTAAAAAAGGATCATGCCAGGTTTATTTTTATGACTTTCTGATATGTCAAAAATAGCAGAGAATAAGTGAACGATCTTTATTTTTCTAATGTAACAACAAATATTATTATTATTATTATTAAAACCTATATTACATGCACTTATACAGGGTGTTTCACTAGGTAGTCTCCCGAAAGAACCAGCTGTATTTTTCTTCCCACTCAACCTAGAAACATGAGGTTTGTTCTAAAATGTACCTTAGTTCATGAGGATGTAGAGCTATTCAAAATATAAGCTATACTTGACCTTGAACGACGAATCTCCTTTATTAGAGAAGGTCCTCCCCAGCATATCTACATCAACAGTCCAGATTGCTGCATTGACAGCAGATTGACAGTGAGTGTTTTGGACCAATACAATGCAATGGGAGATGACCTCCTTTAGAGGAATAAAAAAATAACATCGAAAAAGTGAAGCACACTCACACTGGGAAAGCAACATCAGTGCATCAATTCAGATTGTTGATGTTGATATGCTGGGGAGGACCTTCGATATAATAAGGGTATTAGCGTAGTGTCTCGTTCGAGTGTGTATGGAGGTTACTGAAGGTCAATTACAGCATTTATTGCGAATAGTGCCATATTACCATGAACTAAGGTACAGTACTGTACATTTTAAACCAATTCTCGTGTTTGTAGGTTGAGTGGGAAGAAAAATAAAGCTGGTTCTTTGGAGGACTACCTAGCGAAACACCCTGTAAGTGTATAACTGTCAGAAGGCAAAATGTCAAGAGGCATAAAATAGCAAGATATACATATGCATTACAATTTATTGTAACCTATCCTTCAATCTCTTACAGCAACTATGTACCGTACTTTACAGAAACGGTAGGAAAACATGTCTATAAGTGTCGACTTCCAGTGCATATTGTAAAATAGCAGTAAGCTACAAACCGGTAACCGTAGATTGTTGTTAACGTCACAACCTCCCACCTCAGAGGTCCCGCGTTTGATCTCCGGGCTGGACAGGGGGGAAAAAATCATGTGGAGAGAGTTTATGTGAGTTATGTCTGCATTCACGTGAGGTTTTTTTTTTTCTCAGAATGTAATCCCAACGGAAATCAACGATTAATAAAATCTAAAATTTCAGAAGAGGATCCCCTAATCTGCCCCCAATAGTCCAAAGGCCTATCTTGTGGTAACCAACTAATTAAGTTAATTTTAGATTGTCCATCCCGATTCTTACACAGCTATACTGTTTGAATTATGTCCACACTTATTATCATACTTACAAGACCACCTACCCTACAGCTACATGGAATGTCATGGTAAGTTTACGGCCAGAAATAAAACAATGTTGCTAATCAGTTTTGATAATGACTGGTTTCCCAAACAATTTGTCAAGCAACTCTCACATAAAAGCCAATGAATAGTGTTGCAGAACCTGTCATTATATCGTCATTCCTGTCACGTTCTAACACCATCTGAATCAAGTACCAGAGCATTATAATGCCTATATCCCTTTACCTATATAAGCAGTTGATGGCGCCCAATAGTCACAGCTAAGTAACTTATATATTATACGCCATATATTTTGTCTGAGTTCTTTCGGACGTTTACGAGAAACGACATTGAATTCATCAAGGATGCAGCTTTAATTTATCGAGTCACTGCAGATCCATTAAGACACGTAATTTGAAAATGTCGTCATGTGACAATAAACCGCGAAAACCTCGCCTTACGTAATGGTGGGAATCACTTGAGTGACATTGACAAAACCGGTAGAAACCTCCATCCCCGTCATCTTGACCCGATCTGACGTAATGGCGTGGCAGCAAATTGAACAGTGCCGTCCGAGCATGCCCTTCGACAGCATCATGGCCATCTACTCTAAATGCTGCGTAGAGGATCCGACTTCATTTATCACCTGACGCGTTCGTGAGCTCCTTTATGGAAGGTTACATATTACGTCGATTTCATTGCAGGCCACATTACGGAACTGTCGGTCACTAGAGGGTCCAGCGTCGAAGGACAACCGCTTCGGAAGTTATTCAACTTGCTGAGATAATGACAGTTGTGACGACATATTCAGGCACGTCATGCTGTGTCATTCCACGTGTTTTTGGTATAGTCACAAGACGCACGTGCTGAATGGAGCCACACTATGTCGTGTGTCATAATCTGACGTCACGGGTTTTAACTGATACAATAAAAGATAAGTTTTACCTACGTGTACAAGTGTATTTTATTATATAACAATGCCGTACATCCACTGCATGCTTAATCCATTTCATTTGTTACAATAAAATACGCTACATGTCTGCAAAACCTGCGCGTTACGAATGGACAGAATGTCTGTTTTTGCGTGGAAATGCCCAGAAGTGTTATTGAATTACCCTTGGTATCATGAGAAAGGTTCATTTAGTGGGGTCACCCCGACGGTATGGTATGACCAAATCATGTACACAGTTAAAAAGTAGTAAGCATATCTACAAGACAACACACAATGGGGACGGTTGCAACAAGTTCCTTGGAGTCGGTTGTAACATCGTAAAATCATAGGAGAAAGGTCAAATATGTGTACAGATGTTACAGATACACATCTCACATATTTCAGAGTAGAAATAGTTATTATTTTGTGCAATAAAGCCTCTTATAACCACTTAGTCGAAAATTTATATGAATAAAAATCAATTGTACGTAGGACTATATGCTGAATAATTTCCAGTGTATCGAGAGATAAAGAGTAATCTAGGTGGATCAAGTAGGCTATAAAACAATATTGTCGAGAAGGTGAGTGGGTGTAAATTGTTCTTCCATATTACATTTTCCACTTAAGACACAGTGTTATACAATCGAACACGCCCTCTGTTACAACCGCACATATGATGGGGTCGGTTGTAACACTGCATTGCCTTGGAAAAATATTTATTTATTTATTTATTTATTTATTTATTTATTTATTTATTTATTTATTTATTTATTTTCATTACCCCAGAAGGGCCTTATACAGCCATATGGGGAGACAGTTCCAGTAGAGGAAAAATATTTATAAATCTATCAATTTTTTATCTTAAGATTTTATTATGATAATTTTACAAAGAGGAATGTTGCAATATTTCCCCCATGTCAAAAACCTTTGCCTAAATGCATAATTATGTAACTGAATTTTAAAAATCTAGACTAAAAAGTGTTATAACCGTCCCCGATCTCCCTTATAGAGTCAGGAAAACATAATGCATATCGATTTTCCAACTTGGGTCAACTCGGGTCAACTTGGGCACCAATCAAGTAGATGCAAGCTTGAAGTCTTGTAATTTGAGAAATAGCTCCTTACCTTAACTGGCCAGTTCAATTTCAGCAATAATATTTTGCGACATACACCCTTCTTGGAGGGAGGGGTTCAATTATGTCGGTAACGAGGATGCGAAGACGAAAATAATGATACCTCCAAGGGGTTAACAACTTCGGTACTCCAGTGTAGGCCTACACCTGTAGTGGTACTCCCAGGTACCCTTGAATTTGGTACTCCAGTGTAGGCTACACTTTACAGTCGGAGTGGTTAACCCCTTGGATACTTCTACATGCAGTGATCAGCAGGTGCGTATGAAGAGCGCATAACTTTACCCTAGATGAGGTCTCTAATTGTCTTAAATAAACATGTCATATAGCTTATTGCAAATATAAAATCGATTGTAGCCGACCTATAGTAATGATTACATCCAAAACATCAAATTTCCCCTTAAATATCTGCAGAATCATAATTACCGACATTATGGACACTGATACAGGGAATAGAGGGTCGATAAATCGATTTTCAATTTTATAATATCGTATCGTATCGTGACTATCGTACTCTTAGGCCACGTTCTTTTCCATCTTTTATTGTTTCCGCGCGGTTTCCAAGGCGACCTTTGCGAATGTTTGGTAGCCCAAATTGATTTGGCGTGCGTCTGTTGGATCACAGGGTGAAAGTCGTTGTCCTGCCCCGTGTCTAGACTGACCACATCCCTAACCATCAGTGAAGATCCGAACGTGTACGTAAGGGCAAAGGATCAAGAGGAGCTCGAGACAGAACCTAACCCAGCATCCATGGAGAACCAAGACACGCCTGTGATTGAAGGGGATCAAGGAAACAGCAAAACAAGTATGCCTATGTTGAAGAACACTTTCCAGACCGGCTTTTTGTCGGTTTTTGACAGTATGGCCAAGAATCCGCTACAGGAATGGAACCAGAAGGTGAGGGAGCGACCATGGCCACAGAAGGGGCGGGTAGAGCTTAGTGGGTAGAAGACAATCAGTTTCTAACCAATATTGTACACTTTTCACCACCACTAAAAGCATGTATTGTACATTTCCGATCCCTGCAGGGGAGGAATGGACACATTGAGCTAACCCCAGACGAGGACATTTATCCGCAGGTGTTGGAGCTGGTGGCCACCAACGTCGCCGCCACCTGCATTACTTGCCCGGCAGATAACCACACACATGCCACCCTTGGCATAGGGCTGCCCATCTTAGTAATAATCATAAAGAAAATTTCTCCACGCGTTGCAGTAGAGGTCCAGGTATATACATAGCTACTTTGGTATAAATACAAGTACTCTGTCGGGAGAATTCAGAATTGCTTAAGAATAACAAAGGGTATAGGCCTGTTCCAGAAAATATGCTTAGTGGGTATCAGAAAACGGAAAAGTACCGGTCCTATTGTCATAGGATTACGCCCCCTTTTCGACTGAGCCAATTTATTGCATGCGGGTTAAAGGACCACACCTCTCTGGCTAACCTATAGTGTGAGGGTCGGTGACGTCATTTCAAAGTCACCATAATTATGACATTACATTTAAAAAATGTATTTCGTGGGTTGTTTTAAAATATGAGTTCCAGAATACACATGTCATAGTCCATGTCAGCTGAAACCATTCAAACGCTTGCATCATAATTGGTTTGTCCATTAGTACAGAACATAATTATGTGAATACGAGTAATGTTCCATGCTTCTGGACACTGAAGTTTTTCTTCTGGGGGTGTTCCTAATGGGGGTGCGTTTTAAAAATATTCATTGTTCTGGTTGCCACGGGATATTGGTAAATAACACGGAGAAATGTAATATACAGCCTATATAATAATATTGGGCCGTATTCAGAGTCAACAACAAGAAGTTAGTGCAGTGCTTTAAACCACGTGATTCACTAAGAAAAGTCGTATGCAGAGTCGCGCTTTAGGCCTAGTTCGGGCCTAGTGCGGACTTAGTGCGATCCTGCTAAAGCGGTGCACTGAGGCAAAACTTAATGAACGGGACCCCCTTCTTTTGCGTCGAACTAACATCGATCGAACTAGGCAGTGGCGTAGTTTGAAAATAACTTAGCATATTTTTAAACTGCTGCTAAGCGATTTTTGGCGCTTAATCTTCATTATTTTGTTTCCCCAGCCTGGGGAAACAAATGAAGATCGTCGCCCTGGGGATTAAATCACGATTAAATGAAGCGCGAATGGAGATCGTCGCCCGCCGACCTCAGCTCCGATTTTTGTTGCGTAAATTCGTCATTACTAATTATTTAATCATCTAAAATGTGTTTTCAGGTCTATAAAATGCATTAAAATCGAAAAAGACATGCATCAATATTTAAAAGCCCATTCATCGCACAGACTGTGCCCGAAAACCTGCCTGTGAAATCGTGGCAACACCGCGTCTCGCTAGTGCAGTGTTCGAACCTAGTGCGCTCCTCTAAGCAGGCAGTAAGGCGACTCTGAATGAGAGCAACTAGTGTGGCGCTAATGCGGACCAAGCGTCGCACTAGTTAGTGTGGACTTTTGCGCTGCATTAGCGAACGACTCTGAATACGGCCCATTGTGTTCTTGCTGCTGGTACCAGCCTGCTATGGGCGACCCTGAGGCACGCCCTTGACCCCAGGTCGTGCCTCAGGTCAAGAACGGCACAAATTCAGCGGAACTGGCAGCAAAGACGGGAATTGACGGGCCACGTACACGTCTCGTACAAGACACGTTCGATTTTCGACCGTGTTGTGTCACGTCGCCCTAGCTCACCTATTCAGGAAAGTGATAACTGACCGCACCCTTCGAACAAGTTGGGGGGCTTGAGTGACGTCATGACGATGTGGCCAGAAGCATGGAACAATATCTCTTCCAGAATTAACGGATGGATTTTAATTGAAGATGATACATTAATTTATAGACCATTGGAGTACTATGCAATGAAAGTGCTTATGACAATTTTTTTAAATAAATAGTAAATTCGAATTCTTTCATTTTTCTTCATCTGGCAAGCCGGGGCCAGAAGATAGAACTCATTCTGATTGGCTCGCGAGGAGTTTAAAGTTCGTCCCATTGGCTTGAGTGAGAGTGGGCGGGGTTCGAAGTTAGATGTCCGACGACAATAGAATGATACAGTGAAACCTGTAGCCTACATCAGTTTACTAGACCCCGGAACATTGTTGTTCATTTAAGTAGTGGAGTAGCATTCATGCATTCCATTACACCAGGGAACAAAATCGAACTTTTTTTGGCCCACGTACATGAATGTACGATTTCTATTGTATTTTTTTGCGCTGATTTCAAGTATGTTAACGCAAATTTTCCATCACCCACAGTTTTTGAGTAATCAGGATTTTATGGTAGCCATGAACTTCCTTCAATGTACAGTAGCCTAATTATATGTAGCACGGGCGACACGGTGGCGGAGTCGTCAGCGCCACAGCCTTCCACCTCTACGGTCCCGAGTACGATCCCCGGGTCGGATGGAGGATACTTATGTGGATAGAGTTTCGATGGGTTCTCTCCGTGTTTGCGTGGGTTTTCTCGGGGTTCTCCCGTTTCCTCCCACAATCAAAATGCACCACAGCGCAGGAAATGATTAAAGATGGTTCACGAAAAGATGATCCCACCAAAAACCTTTCAGTAAAAAAAGGCCAAGTTCTCCTGACTGCTTGGCCGTAAAAAGTGGTGAGATCTTAAATACGGCCAAGTTCAACGTCGTTGTCAATTACTGGCATTCTCAAATTCTTCAACCTAAACCACTAACTTTGTTTTTCCAGGTCGACCTTAAGTTTAATCATCAAAAAATTTTAATGGAATTTCTCTTGCTGTAACTTGGCCATTGCTCTTAAAACATTGAAACAGTTGTAGAATTCAACAATACCTCGGACATGAGCAATGGCCAAGTTACAGCAAGAGAAATTCCATTAAAATTTTTTGATGATTAAACTTAAGGTCGACCTGGAAAAACAAAGTTAGTGGTTTAGGTTGAAGAATTTGAGAATGCCAGTAATTGACTACGACATTGAACTTGGCCGTTTTTCAGATCTCACCACTTTTGACGGCCAAGCAGTCAGGAGAACTTGGCCTTTTTTACAGAAAGGTTTTTGGTGGGATTTAATCTTCCCGAATGATATACTGTCGAGTGTGTAAAACCACTACTGAGTCAAATCTACTCTCCCCAGGTTAGGGATGACAGAAACTGTCGCCGTCGATTCCAGGCTTCCACACAATATAAGAGTAGCTGCGTGAAGCCGTTCATCTGCCACCAACCCCTCGACCTTGACCTCAACAACTGGTGCAGGATTGAGTTCGACCTCGCGGACATGACCCGGGTTGCCTACGATACCAGTTACATTGAGACCGTACGAGTTAAAATATATCCCAACTGTCGCATCAGGAGGGTGTTTTTCTCCGACAGGGTGTACTCCGTGGACGAGTGGCCTGCAGCTTACAATCTCTACCAGTACTACGTCCAGGGAAAAACCCGAAAATAGCAGACAAAGTGCAGCACTCCCGTTGGATGGTAAAACCCTATGTTTGAGTTTTCAGCAACTTTTCAGGAAAAAATATTTTCATACAAACCCTTCCCGTTCGGTTCCTATAACAGTTGTAACGAGTGTGATAAGTGTCATGGGGTACTTTTTAATGCTGAATCCAATCATTTGGACGAAATCTCGCTGAAAGCAGTAGTTTGACCTCCGTGGAGTATATATTGTTTTACCATCTTGCTTATTGAACTCACATTTTGGTAAAACACCATATATACCATTTGTTCTGTTTTACCATCGTGCATTTCAGTTAACTTAATATGCCGGAACATGTCAAACTGCACAATACACATCGTATAATTACCTGTAATCCTGCTTTACACTTTCGCATCACTTACAGCACGTCTAGGGATGTACTGGAGGAATAATAATCACCATGAAGCAATAAATAACAAGCCGTGTTAAGGTTTGAAGAGTCTGGACATTGCAGCCATTTTATTTCTGTATAATTTATACACCCCCTCACAAAGGCCAAGACTGACGTATGAATATTGTGATCATTGCCAGTTCGTTTATTCGCAATGATTCCCCAGGTCAGTGATCTCCTCGCTTTCAGGAAGAGACATCCAAAACTGCCTCCTGGTTTCAGGCATATTCTGGCAAAGTTTTTGAACTATTTTGTTCTTCTTGGCAGCGTTGATGCCTCTAGGAATATTCTTTGTTGTGGATGGAAAGCAAGGGCGACGGTTCTTCTTCATGGCATCAACGCGAGTAAGGACACTATAGTCCTTGTCGTGAAAGCTGGTTTTGTACCTCAATGAGAATGAATGTCGCTGAAAGGTGATTTCGCACATAGACGACAATAAAAGTGGCATAGCGTCGTTCTTTCCTTTTCTAACTCTGAATGTACTTTCAAAATTGTACATCTCTTTGGCCGTGAGCATGACAGCACTGCAACCTACTGCAGACTCCTTGCACACATTGCAGAAGACAGTCACGTCGTACACATTACGGACGCTGCGTAGTTTTTGCTATATCTTTCCATGAATCCCATCTGCAGCCATGTAGGTGTTGCCTGGTACGAGGTAACGCAATGAGATTTCATTGGCTGCTATTCTGCTGCTGTTGACTGCTGCCATCAAAGCTGTAAAAAGGACGTAATTCTTGTTCTGGGCTGAGCAATTATCCAGCCATATGATGATCTTCTCCTTGTCACGAACAGTGTCCAGGAATCTTATGAAAGCGCTGGCAATGTCCGTTGCACTCCTCCCTGCTTCAGCTTCATGCCAATTAAACAACACACAAGTGCTGCTTACTACTTGGGGCTGAATTTTTTGACATATTAGCAAAAGTCTCGTTAAATACTACCAGGCGAGACGTAAAAAATGATGATTTCACATCAGGCATCCTCGGTAAAAGCACTACTTTCTGCAAGTCAGCTGCGTACACACAAATCTTGGGAAGGTTAATGGCCGAGTCGGAATCATACTGGGCTCGGGCTTCAGACACCTGCAGCATGTGAATCCTCTTGTTTTCTTCGCTACCTGGATTCATTTCATAGGACATACATTCCTCACACTTGTCTACGTTCGGAATGTTGAAGTAAATGTTCATGTCACGAAGCGTTCTCCTATATATATATCAACACCACACGGGCTGTTCGCGTGCTTTTCAAGATAGTCCTTACGCATTCTTGCAGCAGATATGTCTGAAGGAAGGAATCGTCTGTTTGGAGTGTGCGCCCTTTTGTAGTGGCACACTTGAGTGTTGTATGTCATGATATGCTTTTTAATGACAGTACGGTCTACCTTACTTGCAGGAGTTTTCTTGCCACGTTTGTCGGCTTCCGGTGAGATGGATTCAGTTTCCATAGTTTTAAAGGCCTCTACTATGATGCTGCTTGAAGTGAAGCCCAAAGTCTTGAAAAAAAAATCCATACAGACACGCCTCCTTACGCCTCCCACTGGCAAGAAACACTTCCTGGATTTGTTGCGGCGTTGTGGATAACCACCACACCTGAAAATTAAAACCAGCTTGATGAAGATGTAGCCTGTGTGAAACACATGATTGAACTACACTCCTTTTTGAAATTTGCAATGGCAGTGGCAAACTAATATAATAATTCAGCCTGACCTGTTCCCTTCCTGACTGCATCTATTTGTATAATCGAGCTAACAAGCCATCTTTTCCTGGCATTGTAGTCCATGCTCCAGAATTGCGAGTGCATATTTTGTCGGGTTTCCTCAGAGATAAAATCAGAACATTTGAAGTTGCACTTGGTCTGTGCTAGTGGAAGCAAGGGGTGCTTCTCTTTCGCATGCTGAATTTTTTGCTCCGGTGTACGGTAGCGTTTGTATTTCTTTTTCCCTGAGACTACCACCTCCTGCACCAACATCTGATTGCAAAGATTAGGATCATCTGTGACAGGTACTTGGTTTTCAGCTACTGTTGGCACTTCACAGTGTTGGGCCTCTACTTGCTCATGAATTCCAGGTATCACCACATAATTTTCCATGTCTTTGGCCGGGTCTTCCGGTCCTCCAACAGCTTGATCATGGACATTTTGGGGCAGATCTACGGTAGAAATTATCGGTCATGCAAAAGAGGCAGTAAACGCAAAGTGAATATAAATAATTACCTTGCGCCGGTCCCCCTTCGGCATATTCTGCTTGCTGATTGTCACTATTATTCTTCCTGTCAGATCTTTGTCGCTTCCGCTTCCTGCTAGTCCTTGCACCAACTACAAGACGATACAGTGAATCCGAGGATGATGATGAGTTACTGTCATCATTTTTGGTCCCTTTTCCACTCAGGGTCACCCCCCGAGCTGTCTGATGGATCACTTGGCTCTACTTCGTCTTCCATTCTGTTAGTAAGAAATCACAGTATCACCTGTAAAACATACTGTACGTTTTTGTTACCAGCGTGGGCTCTAATTACGCCTGCATCTAGGACGCCATCTTGATCAGCTGGCACCATAATCTGAGGGTTCTGATTGGCTATTGCATATAATAGTGTTTTACCGTCTGCCAGGCATGCATTTCTTTTCATATATAGTGTTCTAACATCTGATTATCTCAGATTCTACTGGGAGGAGCAGTACGGTGAAACCACGGTGAAACCACGGTCAAGTTGCACACATCATCTCATTTTTTATTTTTTTTTGGCGCAGCTATAGGACATATTTTTATACCGTATTTGTTTTCCTATACCGCCATTGCCTTTAACTGGGCTCCGCCGCCAAGCAGTGTGCCTATTAGCGACATACCGCTTTAAAAAAAAGTTTATCATGCAAGTTTGTATTTGCATGGTCTCTCGACCAATAAAATCATTCATAACAGTAGTCTTTCGACTTTCTTTCTACAGGGTGTCCACAATGAACCTCCCTAGTTTCAACTTGCTACTGCTACGTCCTACGTAAGTTACTGGATCAAGGTGTCTAAATTGTACAAATGAGAAGGGACACTCATCAAGTTTATGTAAAAAAATTAACGTGTAGCCTACTCCTTTACAATCAAACACAATAATATTTTAAGAAGAAAATGTCCCTTCCCCGAGGTTCTCTCCATCATGTCAGGGGTGATGGAGGGCACTTCATTATTTCGGCTGACCACTTAACCCTGGAACCGTGACGTGCCTGAAAGTTATGGAAACCGTGACGTGAGGTCTTATAGGACCCCATCCATATTTTAATTTTTATTGATTTTTATACTGTATAATACTTTTCAATTTTTGAACAATGCCTAAAATGATCGCTAATTAAAAATAAACATGCACGTCCTGTTACATACTTTTTTAAATGGCAAAAGATCATTGCAATTATCATGTTAATGCATTTTAATTTCTTTGGGGTCTTAAAAGTCCACACGTCAAGGTTCCAGCCTTCCAGGGTTAAGTTGCATACTCTCTGTTTGGAGTTGTAGAAAGGCGAAATATCCAGCATGTCCAGCACTTCTGTGGCTAACCACCACACAACTTGCGTTTTCCCACTGCATATGCACTGCAGTGGTACTCCCAGGTACTCCTTAGGTGTACTTTACTCTTTGGTACGCCTTGAATTTGGTACTCCAGTGTGTACACTTTACAGTCGAATGGTTAACCCCTTGGTAGTACTGTACCTGTTTTATGGCAGATGTAAATAAAAATCTTCAAAACAAATATTTAAATGATTGATAAAACTTTTAAGATAGGAAGATACAGTACGTAACTGACTCACTGGCGTAATTTGCCTGGAACGCGGTACACAAGGAGAAATCGAGACACAAATGAATAAATGGGCCACACAAACGTCTCTATACAGTAACTATACCAATCCTGTGTGGTGGTGGTTAATTTTCAGAATACTCTAATCTAATAGCAATCATTCACGCATATAGGGAAGTTTTATTAATCACTACCACTTACATCTTGATGGGCGTTACAAGGTTGTAATAATAGTTCAGAATTTTGCCCAAGTAAGGCACCATTTGATGGCTCAGATTTAGGTTTGGAAACTTTGCCGTAAATATATGGCTTCTTCCTCATGAGGACAAATCCAGTTATAATGAAGAGAACTCCAGCAATTTGTCCAATGCAACAGAGTATGCTCACTAAAGTCTTTGGTAAGATATATGCGAGTCGAACTAGGCGAGCGTAGTCGTCAGGGATGTCGCCTTGCTGGAATTAAATATCCGACATTAATTTAAGTAGGTATATGCCTCGGGTAATCAGGTGCACACTGTGTCATGTAATCAAACTCAATCATCAGATCTGATAACGTATATCCTTATGGAATATACAGGGTGTATCTGAACTCAGTCCCCCGACGTATATGACTGCCTTCCTAGCCACCAGAGGATCGATTTAAGTATAGGAGTCATATGTCTGGGCAGCCTCATTACGGAGATAATTGGCCGCAAACATGTAGTACAAAATATCCTGTCGGTTAGGCCACCCATCGAACCCTCCCCCAGTCAGAAGGCTCTGGAAGGTCTGGGGGCGGGACTTTGTTGGTTTGTTGCCCACAGGTGGTAAGGCCTCTTTGGCTAGTTACACCAGAAAATTTTATTTAAAAGTCAGAAGGAGCGATTAGGCAAAAATCGCTAAAGAGTGTATCTCAGTAATGAGGCTGCCCAGACATATGACTCCTATACTTAAATCGATCCTCTGGTGGCTAGGAAGGCAGTCATATACGTCGGGGCACTGAGTTCAGATACACCCTGTATTATGGGAAGTTACTAGCAATTGTAATTAGGTGCACACTTGATGGCAGGTGAGTGGTAAACCCCTTTTATGTACCGGTATGTATAAATGTGCAGGATAACATACAGGGTGTTTCACTATAGGTAGTCCCTCCAATGAATCGATTATACTTTTCTTCTTACGCTACCTAGAAACATTATGTTGGTTTAAAAGTTACCTTAGTTCATGGGAATCCCGTTTCCACATGTCAAAAGAGCCGCGAATGGGGATATTTGAAAAGTTGTGCTTACAACAACGACGTCAGAAGACTTGGAAGCAACATCAGTGCAGCAATCCTTACTCTTAATGTCGATATACTGCGGAGGATCTTCAATAATAAGGAGCATCGCGTCGAGTCACGTTCGAGTGCGTATAGAGGTCGCTGAATGTCAATTACAGCATTTATTGCGAATGGTGCCACAATCCCATGAACTAAGGTAACCGTTAAACCAAACATCACGTTTCTTAGGTAGAGTAGGAAGAAAAATATAGTCAAATCTTTGAAACACCCTGTATAATGAACCATACTCACGGCTTTCACCCATAAAATAGGAAAAACCACTTTAGGAACGTGCAGAAATTCTTCTAAGGACTGGTACGGCCTTAAAGCCACGTTCAGTTGACCAGCTGTAATTATCCGGATGGGAATACCCATATCCTGAAATATAGACAATACGGTTGTAAACACTGTTCTTATGTATTGCTTGCATAAAATGTCAATTACGATAAGTTTCTTTCATACTTTGCCGATGTATGGTCAGCTTTAGAATAATGCTCAAGGTAAAGCAAAGTACCGTACTGCATAAAATCATGTCATCAACAATCATGTCCATCATGTAAATCAACAAAAAAACCAAATTGATAATTATATAGGGCTGTGTTAATAATTAATGTCTGGAACAATTTGTCGCAGTCAGTGCATGCTTAACGTACAGTACGTACAGGTTCAAGATCAGTGTACGATCCGTGTTTTGCAGCATCCGGCTGTAAACCGTCGACATCTTGAAGCAAGGACTTGTCGGCTTGGTAAAAGTGAGGATTTGACGTCAATAAATGCACATCAGTGCAGGGATAGTTGTCAAATAAACCAGATAAAGGGCAGTTGTCTGAAGAAGATTCCATGCAAAAACATGCGTTGTCCGGGTTCTCCCTGGGACCCGCTAAGTTGTTATAAGATGAAATAAATCTATTAACTGAAAAGCCGTTGGAAATCGTATGCTCCTTGTAATCAAGGGAGAAAGATCTGTAACATGATGAAGATTATTAATGAAAAATGCGTGTTAAACAGCTGGTATAGCACTCGGTAACAAGATTGTAGGCCTACTAGTAGGCTAGGTTAAATGCCTCACCTGCAGGATTCTTTTGAAAAGACGTACAGTTTCTTCGTCCTACGGACAAACGGAGGGAATATGGTTCCATCGGTTCCATTGATCATTTCACAATATTTGTCAGTCCACATGGACATAGCCTCTGCTCCACCGTATGATGTAATTTTCCCAAGGTGTAGGATGTTATCTTTTCCAGTTTTCATAATGTACGGACCATATTTCGTCCCATTTTTCTGAAATATTAATCATGATAATGATGATAACTTGGGTAATGCCATATTAATTAAGATGTCAGCCACATTTCCATATGGGATGTAGCAGATTGACCAAAGTTAGTACAGGTTGAGAATTGAACCAAAGCTCGCGACCCCCAGATTGTAAACCACAGTGGCCTACAGCATTGGGAGTGGTGTCAATATTTTCCTCGCGTTTTCTACGTGTGCAATACACTTTTGTTGGTTTTTTTGGGAAAAAGCGCCCAGAGACTTTGTAAAACGTAAAAAACGCAAATTAAAAAACTCAGACCACGGCAGTTCCATGGCACCCCCAATTCCGCCTTTCAGGGCGCTACCTGCTTGGTCGCGACTGGCTTATTACTTCTGCACCTTACCGTCAGATGTCGCTTCGATGCTGCTGCCTCTCCCCCGTCCACTTTGCCTTTTGGCAACCGACTACCTAGGCTACGTTTCTTAATAGAGGTTATACATTAATCATGGAGGTAGTTTTATTTGATTTTTTCCCTGATTTTGTATGTGTACGGATACAAGCAATGATGCTAGTCATGATACACTGACATGGAATTTTCCATTTGTGGCTCTTCATATGAGCACTCAAAATGTTTTCAAATTTTGGAATTTCGGAAAATAGATTCTCAACTTGTAGTTGAAAAAAATGAAAGAGTTGCAAATGACGCGTTCTTTGACTTTCACCGCCCTTGCCTGTACGCACGCATAATCCAAGAGATTGTCCTTCGATCAGCCTAAAGCTGCCGCACATGAGAAGGATCGACTAATGCCACTAGCGTAGTTCTGCAACTCCAACACTTCCATCAGAAATCCCAATATTAGTACAGCTCCACTACAAAATATATTTACAGTCCCTTCCGGAAGAAAGGATGAAACTTGGCATGCACGTAGCTTTCATGTGTACGCTTCAATTTGGATGTGGGAACACGTTGAGAAATCAGTGTTTCCCGCCAAATTTTTCGAAATTCAAAATGGCGGCTATAATAAGCGTAACTTTGCTGCAGACATAATCAGTTGACACTGCGAGGTAATATAGGTGTCCACATATATGTTTTAGAGTACTAGGAATCCATTTCAATTATCAGATTTGGCATACAATTACAAAATGGATGCCGAAAACCAAGATGGCCGACGGTTTCACCTTAGATTAATAAAACAAAACAGTCTTTGAAGTACAAATATTTAATGCTACAGGAATGTTACAACTGGATTACATCATACATAACTATACAAAGTGTATATTTCTACGCCACTATATTAACCTTTGACGACTATGGACATCATATGATGTCCTGAGATTTGCCCTGACATCTTGGGACATTTTTCAACTCGTAAAATTCCAACCTCACCGATTTTCTTGAAATTAGGTGCATTGGTAGCCCACCCCAAGGCATGAAAAACGCATCTATAGTGACCTAATCAAAATGACCCCGTGACCCATATTGGAGGGGGGCAGAGGTCAAAATCAAACCTCACCGATTCTCTTGATATTCGGTGCATTGGTAGCACACTCCAAGGTATGAATAACGCACTTATATATATTATACTAGTCACCCAAGGCTCCCCATATAAGGATACACGTAGTACCCGCTTTACGCCGGTAATTGGCTTCCGCAAAACGCGGCGTAAAATGAAAAGGGGGAAAACGAGGCAAAATTATAGTGGAAGTAAATGAGATATGGTAGATTCCAAGATTTCCAAAAATTTCCCTGATACAGCATTAAATTGCAGTTTTTAATTCCGACTATATATCAAACATTTATAATGCGCGTTTTAATGGGAGGTTGCAGGTTAAGGGTCATCTGGTTCTGAGGCCTATTTTCCCTCCTTTTGGCAAGCACTGCAGTAGACGCCGTAGACGTAGGGTGTTTAACAGACTTCGGAGGGTTACAATGAGACCAACAATACAGTACTGTATTTATCGATAGAACCCACCACAAGGCACCACGAAAGACAAAAAAATAGCATTATTTTATGGTGGTGCATTTGGACTCAAAAGTGTTGAAGTGTTGTGCTTTTGTTCAGATTGTGTTGTTATTGTCATATTTGTCCCAAATTTTCAATTTAAAAATTTTATAATGTCATTTTCAAACCGGCGTTAACGTAAAACGGCGTAAAATGGAGCGGTGTAAAACAGGTACCTACTGTGTTTGATAATTGGACGGTGTTATGCAATAATGCGTCAACCCACGCGAGACCAGTTTTGAGAAAAAGGGCTTTGCAGGTCATACCTGTGAAATTAATTCAGTGTTCTTTTCGGTCATTTGTGGCAGAAGTATAATTATGCAGATTTCACCAGCGTGATTTTAACTGAATTAAGTAGGATTCTTTAGGCCAGAGGTTCTTAGCCTGGGGTGCCCACACCTCCAGGGGGTGCGAGGTGGCTTCCCTGGGGGTGCGAGCAAGGTGCACCTCTGGACTTAATCAAACCAAGAGCTAATAACTGGCCTAACTATGAACGTAATCAATCACCCCTCGTATAGGGGGTGCGACAAGGACCAATATATTGTCTACAAAGGGGTGCGGAGGCCCGAAA
>JYFJ02004510.1:0-31674 GCA_000934665.2 Catajapyx aquilonaris
CTCAAATATTTTGGCTAATTATTTAAAATAAACATTTTGTTTCATGTTTTATGAATCCCCCGACCATTTGGATTCGAATGACACATGAACCATTGCGATAGAACAAATAGTTCCTGAGATATGAAGCGAAATAAAGTGACGGTTTTTTCTATCGTCAATTTTTTCCCCTTGACCTCACACGTGATCCGTTGGTCACAGGCGCCCGAAAATCGCGAATTACACTAGTATAGTGGTTGTAATCTCGTGTGCCAATTTTCAAAAATATCAAAAAATGTGGGGTGTTATGCACTTGTTGAACTCTCCTGGAATTACCCTACAGCACCATCCCGCGCCAAACCGGAGAAGTATAACGCGCACAGTAAACACCTGCCGCGCCAGGCGTGCCTGGTCTAGTTCCGCCCGGTTCCACTCTGAGGGCGTCGCCACCTGCGCCCACCGCCCCGCGCGCGGTTTTCGAACGACACACTTCCAGCTTTCACACTGGCCTTACCGTTCGTCTCTAAGAAAAACTGCTTATACCCTTGGAATTAGGATTTTTTGCCCGATGGAGTGTCCCTTTAAAGGGACACTCCACTCAAAATACAAGTTGGTCTCTAAAAATCGTCCCAAAAATTAGATTTTGGACGGTGCAGCCCGTTTTTCTCTGGCCCGAACGGAAACCCCAGGGCGCGAGTTAAGATTCGTAAAATAATAGTATCCCGCTCAGCAAGAAAACCCCTTCTGGCGGCCAGACGGCGAAGCACACGCCGGGATGGGGCTTAAACGCTATTTTCTAGCAGCTACAAGTAAATGCTAATGACACGTTCCTCGCCTAGGCCAGTGCCTACTGCGTGCTAACACGTAATTGTTTAACAACAAAATGACTAATGCTGTAGCCTCACTAGCCTGACATACACCAATAGTGCTTCAAATTGAAATTAGTCATTGAAACAGAGGAGGATAATTTTCATGTCAGGTAATACAACGTGTAATTAGTCGAGGTGTAGAATATACCAAGGTATAGTTCAATTTAAGGGCTACTTTCCACTTAGACTAAAACACGTGCAACTTAATTCGTTTGAGGTTAACCCTGGTGTAGGATAAATTATTACAGAAGGATAATCCACACTTACGATAAAACACGTGGAACTCCACCTAACGGAGAGTAGCTATGCGAGTAATAAACCACAACTGAGGGATATTTTATGAAGACAAGTTTTATGAAGGATAATTTCAAGCTACGAGAGTACGAACCACGTGAGATAATTCACTCCATAATATTCCATGTGTTTCGTAGTTCAATGTTCAATGTGTTACTTACCGGGCCAGTATTCCGAAGTACATTTCATATAATTTCTTGCAATATTTTGATCTATAAATTTTGAACTATTTTGTTCAACAATGCATGATTGTATCTCACCAGCTGAACTAGTTTTAACAGGCTGTTCATAACAGCCCAGAATATGTAAGCAGTGATACCAATGAACCTCCTTTTTTGAGGGAAAACTCCACGTGGATAAACTGAGCGCGAAGAAATAATTAGCTTGAACCGGGGAAATCCTGACAGTTACTGTCGGGATTTCCCCTTTGAAGTAATTATTGCTGCATTGGGCTGAAAGAGACGCAGGTTGACCCGTATCCAATCAGGCCTCCGGTCACGTATGTATGTACCCGTTGGCATCGTCTTAACCTTGTCTTGGGCCGGAATCGAGCCTTGACCAGGATGTCACCCGAAGGCTGAGTGAGGCTGAGAGCACTGGTATCGTCTCGCCCAACTAACCACCCGCTGTGGGGGTGGGTGGGGGCAGACCAGACAGACTAGACTCTGAGGGAATCACGCCTCAATTCAGACCGTTATCGCCGCACGTGCTTCTGCATCACGTCAAGTGGTCGCATCGCACGGGTGACACCACCACGAACAATCCTCACTGTATAATAACAGTGGCGCAAAGTCATGAACCGCTATTCATGTGCACCCACTTCACACCGCCTTTTTTCTGACCTTTTCACATTCTATCCATCAGCTGCGCATTGCGTCCCTATTCGAGTTTTCGTTTCAGTCACAGACTTCTATGCAATCAGCTGTTCCTTTTTAAGCAGATAATTTTACGTCTATCAAAAATTAGCTTATTTCGGCTGCTGAGAATATTCGTATTTTTAAAAATTGCATACGATGCGTTTTCATTCCAATGCAGCCAGGGATTGGAACATTTTCACAGCTTACTTCCTCCTGCTGCACGAGGTTTTACAATGAGTGCTTTTGATATTACCAGACAATATTTCAGATAACCTCGAAAATTAGTTGCTCCTAACTAATTATTCCCTCGAAATGAGTTTAGTGACAAAATCTCGCTAACCATTCCAGACACTTGACTCTGAGCATAAAGCACCGCCCTATTTGACATCTCTGTGGCACTATGTTATAAAGTCGATAAACAGCAAGCTGAAAATCCACACCATATTACTATAGACATCCTTAATATGGTGGGTATGTACTGCAATATCCCACCAAGGAACCCAGCAGGGTTAGAAGGGGGGGGGGGGAAGTAAGACGCTGCTTGTGTAGGGTAATTATTTTATTTATCTCTCTATATACACATGGCAATGAAATACATGCAGTCATAAATACCTGCAAATGTGGAACACATTTTTCCTTACTCGGGGATTACAGTCATTTGAATTTATTGCACTTGCTATGACACGGGACATACTACATGCGATAATCCATATAAAAAACACTCTAGCTGCCCCGACACCACTGTCATCTCCACGATTCACTAATTGAAAGAATTTATATAAACTTATCTTTGGGGACAACATTGAACATTAGTTACATTTTGCAAGCAAAAACAAATCCGCACCCTGCTGCAGATGATACTACAACTACACTTACGGTCACCTGTGTACCAAGATGCCAATGTTCTGGTTGAAGACATGCTTGGACCAGTCCCAAGATAGTTCTAGCGAATACATTCAGTTGTTACGAACCAATCATGAACGCAATGTACGTACTGTACATCTGCCAGTATCAATCACAAAGACAGTTGAAAACGTACGACTTGAGGACAATGCATCACCTCCATCCAGCCATCAACCTTCCCCAATTAAGTTACTCTACCTGCATATTTTTGCCAAATTAATGTTTCTAATAACAATCGTGGTAACTGATAAGTAGTGATTAACACTTTTCTGCAGCACCTTGTGTGAAGGGTATTAGACAGATTCTGAAACATGAATAATAATCGTTACAACAATTGGTTTTCAACTTATGTTCAATAAAGATATGTCTAAATAAATCCTTTCAATTATGTTATTAGTGAAACGTGTATGATAGTGGTGTTGTGGCAGTTAGAGTAGGTCACGTGGCTTTTCATACGCATTCTCACATAATTATACACTGATATATGGCATGTCCCATCTCACAGTAAGTACAATATTCAAATGCCTGTAATTCGTGACCGTTAATGACAAGGAAAATATGTTACACATTTGCAGTGTATTTATGACTGCATATAAATTTGATTGCCTTGCATGTAAAGAGACAGACAAATAAAAATTTTAAGGGCCATGCACCTCCAACAGTGTTTGGAGCTGATGCAATGCGAATGAAGTATAGTTAGCAAAAAAGTGTATAGCATTATTGCATCGAAGTGCTCCACATTCAGCCTGCCATTAAACAGAGGTGTTACCATGCTGAGACAAGAATCAGAAGCAAGAAATAAAGGGGGGGGGGGGAGGGACCTTCTAACTGATCACAAAAAATGACGGCAAAAAATGCCATCCCTGGAGGGAGATATGTTAAAGGTAAAGGAAAGGAGAGCGCCTGAGTGCGTGTGTGTGTATGTGTGTGTGTGTAGATCACCTTCACTCGGCTTCAATCTGGGTCAAAATTGCGAAACAACCAACACTAGGCAGCCTCTGCTGCTTCCAACTCTTATAAGTCAAGCTGATGCATATTTTGTTTCTGCCAAGGCATCACGTGCCTCGAATGTATATAGTTACGTCCCTTGTGATACCGTGGACCTCCAGGCAAATGATGAAGCCTTGAGAACCGTAACTCAATGAATGGGAATTTTGCCGGTTTGCTCCAGATTTCCACGGATTATACACACTTGGATTCCGTTTTGAATGGATGCCCATCATTGCTTGCTTTCCCTCTCCCTCTTCCCCCTCCTCTCTCCCCCCCTCTCTGGCTGGGCAGTGGTTCATATGCATAGTTCACATAATGATGTACATCACGTTTGAGTCTGACAAATTCTGCTGTACACGTATAAAATTCAACAAAGCGTCACTATACTGCCCCCATCACTCCCTCATCTCATCCATCGTTTTAAATAACAATCAAAGTTATGTAGCCTGATTAAATATATAGATGATTATAAGTTACATTACTCAAAGTCAGACTTTGTCACTTCTTCACAAACATTCCAGCTCGTATTATATCTGGAAGGAAAACAATATCAGAAAATCTGCAAGAAATTGAAAGTGGCGCTTAAAGTAACAAAATCAGCCTGCTCGGTAAATTTTTCACAGTTCATTTGCAATATTTGCAGGCAAAAAGTAGAAGTATATCCCATAGTTTCCTAAAACTGCAATAAAATGGCAAATTTATGTACTGAAATGAAAATAAAATTCACTAATATCGGAAATAATGTCTTAATTGAGGGGTGTGAGCAAGGGTGTGAGATCAAAAACGGCTAAGTTCATTTAGGGGGGGTGTAACGCAAATACGTCCAGGAATCATGTATTTTAATGTCATTGGGTATTAATTTTACATTTGCGTATGTAGCTGAGTCGCGGCAACATACGAACGCAAAAAAGTTTCAAGATTGTACCAGTGAACGTTAAGTAATCATCGGTTTTTGCTCATTTTACGATCAGTTTTTAAGGGACTTGGCCGTTTTTGATCGATCTCACACTCCTCAATTAAAAATTAATATAGGCCGAAAGAATTACTTACTACAGCATGCACACCAATGGAAGGTTAATCTGCGATTACGCATACACATGATCGGACATTTTCATTCAATTTTACCTGACACACCCGAGGGCCTGTTATGCAAAACGATTACAATCACATTATTTTCAATACACGAAGATCTCTTATATATCGTTACTTTTGTCACAAACACTGCAGGACTATTCCACTTGTCGAAAAATTTAGGATTGTCCCAGCATTTTGTGCGTGTATAGACAGCCTTCAACTGTAATTTTAAAGTAGGAAAATCGACTCGATGGTCACCGAGTACACGTTATTAACTATACTATGCCAAACACAATTTCGACCAAAACGCGATCGTTTTGTATTTCAACTGGGCGCAAATCAAGTTTCACCAAATAACTGAAGCCAATTATTACAGCTCCATCAGTCTATTATGTAAAGTTATTGCTCCAGTAGTCCCGTGAAGTCACGCACGAATCCCGCTGAATCCCCATCAAGTCCATCCGGTTCTAATCTGACTTGAAATAGCAATTATCATGGGAGTAACAAGTCCGATCCAGACGTTGATAGTTTGAACCGTGTAAGACACACTGCGCATGTATGTGAAATATTAATAATGAAGTTTGAATGCACCTAGTCCAGGTCAGACAGGCTTGTGATTGGCTGTCCGAATAGAGTAATCCGCACAGTTGGCGCAGGTGTCGCGCTTTCACTCCCCACTCCTCCCTCCCTTACCTGGCTCCCCCCCCCATCCCACCCCTTCCATCCCCCACCAACACTACTTTGCTTGGGTCTTATCCTCCTATACGTGCGAATAAGTGGAACGGGTTCCTCCGAGTTCCTTTCGCCGACCGACGGACTCCGCAGTCTTCTCCCGACACTCCTGGACTTGGCTGCAACTACTAGCTGGGGAGGAGGAGGAGGAATATTCCTCTCTTTTCTTTCATCGCAATCCTACCACAGGGACCCGTCATGCTAAGGCCCGTGACCTGTGACCAGTGACACCCCGTCAGCGTAGCACTTGGGATTATTATTGTTGTTTTTATTGTTGTTGTTCGGAGTGCGCGCGAAAGGAAAACACATTGGCAAAGGAGTTAGTGAGAAAGTTTGTTTCCGATCATCGGACTCGATTCTTGCTCGCACACATGGCCGCCTCATCGGGGTAAGTCTGGTGGACCTGGAGCCTTTTTTCCTTCAACATTGTCACGTATTGTCCCACATAGCTACACAGTGATTTAGGAAAGTGAGATATAGCACCAACTCGGAGAATGGACTTGTGCGGGTTTGCTTCTGGTTCAGATTTACTTACTTTCGGTGCGCAGGTAGAACTCGGGTAGGCTTGTACGAGCAGTGGACTCGTCCCATTCGAATTTGCCGGGAATGGACTTGGGCGGTTTTGCATATGGTAGGGCCATCTCTGTCGGGTGAATAAATAGGTAGGGCTTGGCTGGCTTGGAACTGATTGGGACCAAGTGCACTTGGGTCGATAAGCACTTGGGGTGACTTTGGCCTTTTCGTACCCTTTCGATACTCATCCAAAACTATTTTAATATTTAAATATTTGCGCCTATAAGTGAGGCGCTTGTAAATATGCCGATGCGGAGGAAATGGATTTGTGTACCTGCATACGAGGAGTTTCCCTTTTGTCAAGTGCAAGGTGGACTTGTCCCCGATATGCGAGTGGCATATGGACTTGGTCGGTTTGGTCTCTCTCCCCCCCCCCCCTCCCACCTCTTGGATTGGGGAGGGTCGGCCATGTTGGCACAGTACTGGCCTAATGACGTTTAGAAAGTGGGTCATTGGCTGGATGGCTTGGTTCTTTGCTGCAGCCACTCTTGTCCGTCCGTCAGAGACAACTTCTTTTCTTTTCTTTTTTTGTTTGTTATCCTTCTCTCCTTCTGGCCATTCTTATTATTACCCAGCCCTCCCTCCATCCATCCATCCATCTAACTTTTAGGGCCGGCAAAAATGATTCCTTATAGCGAGTGGGGCTGGTTGGATGAGCAGGCAGGCAGGGCAGGTAGGCAACTAAGTGCTGCTGCTGCACCCGCCGCTTTCTCTCTCTCTCTCTCTCTCTCTCTCTCTCTCTCTCTCTCTCTCTCTCTCAGCTTATCCGCCCCCAGGCCAACCAACCCTCTTCGGAAAAAGGATATTTCCCCACCATATCCATCCTCTCATAACACGATTGCAGTACTACCTAGCTAGAATTGGCAATTCTCTCAACAACACAGCAAGCAGGACGATCCTCTCGACCTTTTATGGCATGTTGTTTGACAGCTCGCTTGCCCGTAGCAAAAACCACTCTGCTGTCTCCTGGGCCATTCTTCCGGGCTCACGTCCACTGCCATCATAAGAATGATCCCAATATATTAGGCTATTTGAGGCAGTTATCAGTTGGACCGGATGAGCCGTATAGGTATAGCTGGAAGTCAATCGTTAAACTGCATAAGGATCATCCAGATCGTGGATAACCCACGTGGAGGATAAACCTGCACTCGGATAAACCAGGTCGGATAATCCAGATATCCGGCAAACCCTGACACTTTCAATTTCATTGGGGGGGGGGGGGNNNGGGGGGGGTGTCATCCGCGTGGAAAATAATTCCTGCACATGATAAGCCAAGGAAAAATTATTCGACACTTGCAATAAGCATCATCGTGACCTGGTCTCGAGCACGTCATGGTGTTAGTGTGTTACTGCACCTTCAGGGAGGAACCCAGCATGGTGGATGTGATGTAATATTGTAGAAATTATTCGGAAGGAGGCTAAACCATATGCGGTGGGAGATAATCCACATAGAAGATACTTCCATTTATGGCCGGTTTCACCAAGCCCGGTTTTCAAAAAAAACCTGTTATTTCGGAAAATCCCTATACTATTTGCAGGGATTTTCCGAAAGAACAGTAGTTTTTATGAAAACCGGGCTTGGTGAAACCGGCCATTACTGAAGTTTATCAGATGTGAGAATACACATGGTGTTCCTCCGCAAGTTGACGATCCGAATGGGATGGGAAGGTAGGGCCCCGGGAGAGTTTCATGCAACGCCAGCCCAGTCGCGTCACATGGTTTGGGTGTACCTTTAGGATGTCGAGGGGGTAAATATTCCATCAACTCTATACCGCCTTCGGATTATGAACACCGGACATATGATTCATTATGAGGATAATAATAATCATTTGAAATAGTTATTGTGGGTTATAATGCTCAATTTGACTATATATGATACAAGAGGGTTATTCATGTCCGCGTAGGATAACCTCCCCCAGCTTAATTCCATGTGGTGAATAACATGGTGGGCATGGAAACAAATTAATCCACCTGCGACTAAGGCAGGTGAATGCTAAACAAACGCAGCGTTAAATATAAGTAAGATAATCTATCTGGAAGATAATCGAAAAAAACACAGGTGACTTATAGTTAATATACCGCGTAAAATAAATTTCATCTATTCGTCGATAATTATGCTGAATGAAGGGCCAATTCGAGGCTCATACCTGTCAATCACGATTCTACGATAGATATTATAGTTTACGGATAAATTCCGCAAAAATCAATACTCACGGGGGATAAACATGTGGTAGATGTTCATCACTAAAGATAAACAGCGTTGCATTCAATCCACATCATAAATAATCTTGGTGAAGGATAAAATAAGCCTAGGGAGTTCATTATAATTCTGCATTTACTTAACACACGTAGTAGTGAATCCATCAATCTCGATTAGTGATAAACCACTTTGGATCATTTAAGTGGTGTGTTAACCATGTAGAAGTTAATTCTCTTGGTAATAAACCACTTAGAGCGTTAGAGGACAAGTGTGCTTATCATCAACAACGTGCAACTGAATCCTATAGTCCGATCAAGATAAAGCAGGCAGACGAAAATTCTCATAGAAAATGAACCAACCAGGGGTATATAACTCCGATTTAGCATAATCCGCATGAAGATTAATACGCTCGAGGATAATCCCAGTAACGGAGAAACCACATAGTGTTCAATCCGCTCTTTAAGTAAACCAGGTAAAAACCATATACCGGTATGGAGTAAGCCACGAAAAATATTTACTTTCGTGGAGGTTATCCACGTGGAAAAGATTCCTGCTGAACAACAAGTTAATGCACGTGTGGGATAAGCCAAGATAAAAGTAATCCACACATGAATAATCCGGAATGAGAGGACGATGATTCACGTGGAAGATAATCCGAGTTAGAATAAACCACGTTGAAATGAAAATGAAGACGGTGGTGAGTATAGTTGCCATGGCCCTGTGTGAAAAGAGGATAATCCATATCGAGGATAAAATGCATTTTTGTGGCCAAAATAGGAAGTGTCGCCCAGAAGAATGAATCCTACGCGGAAGATACTCAACACGAACTGGGCCTAAACAATGCAAATCAGCCTTCCCTTTTTGGGTCTAACACACTTGTAGTGCTCCAAGGGGTAGTGGGTGGATGGGGGGGGGGGGAGGGAGAATCGGTTNGGTTTCGAGGTCATCCTGATGGTGAAGAGTGGACCAGGATTTTTTTTCTCGCCGTCTTTTTGATTCATTTTCTTAAGGCTGCTGCTTTTTTACCTGGCTTCTTCTGACGCGCACCTTTTATATTGCCCCCTCCCCCATTGGAAGAAGGGAAAAAAGTGGGTCATCGTCAGCAGCAGCTTCCTCTGACGGAAGAAATGGAAAATGAGACTGGAGATCACTCCTTCGTGGATTCCGACCACTTTCTTTTCTTTCAATTATTCCGCCCCTAAGCACACCAAAAGTATTCATACCCGACAAAACACATACACTGATACACACACATGTATACTCGTTCTATACCACCAGTGGAAACCGGCCAACTTGAGCCAATCAGGACCATCTCTTATATCTTTTCCGCAACAATGAACTGCGGCAGTGAAAAGCAATCGTGCATTTTCTTTACACCGCAATGACAAAAATGAAACTGCTGGAAATATCTGCACGCTTTATCAGTATATAGGCTCGTAACAATATCCTTAGAACTGAATGAAGCGTTGCTATTGGCTGCGGAATCAGCGCTGTTCATCACGCATTCGATTCATATCAGGTGAATGATCAACCTAACCACACGTACATTCTATGAATCGTGTCATTGCGACTACAGTATGATCATTACGTAGGAATCACGATTTCACGATTTCACGATTTCAATCACTATTCATAAATATTATACAAATTATTCGAAATTATGTGTACGTGTATTAATTATAAAATCAACGTGGGGGAGACGGAGTGGCGCTGCGGTAACGTATGCGCCCACGGATGTTAAGGTCCCGGGTTCCGATCCCAGCCCGGGGACACCCCCTTCATCTCGTGCAGAGTTCGGGGTCATCTCTGGCTTCGTTTCGGGTGGTATTTCCAACAGACTAAGCCACCCGGGGGAGTTCACTAAATGAACACAGCTACGACATTGCACTGCACCTTGCACATCCCCTCCTGTCATCCTGCGCGTGGACCCGGGCGCTTCGCAAAAAGGTTCCGAAATTGTACGACGACACAATAAAGGTCCGTGCTGAATACCGGAAATTCAAGCACTACCCCCAGGATTATTATTATTATTATTATTATTATTATTATTATTATTATTATTATTATTATTATTATTATTATAAAATAAACGTGCAAATTATGGAGATATTTAAGACATATGCATTAATTGACAATCAATCACGAATATGAATTCCGAGGCCCGGTTGCCTAATTCAGAATATATCCAGAATAAGTCGTTGACGCTTATGCTTCGCAGAAATTTTAATAACTTTCTCTGGATTATATATCGATTATGCAACCGGCCTTTACTTTGCAAGACTATCAGTAATTTATTACTAACAACTGCTTGACCTTATTGGGCTATAGCTCAATCTTGACTGCTAATATTTACCAAAGGAAATGCACCCACGTGAGGAAATGGTTGCAAGCCACTTTCGTCGAACAATTTAAGGGCGCGTGTTACTTAGGCTGTAATTGCGGGCAGTCCCTAACAGTTGTTATTTTTACAGTTGGAGACGGCGTTGGCGTGATGCACAAAATAAAGAAAAATATCCTACTTGACAAATAGAAACCGCTTTGAGGATAATCTGCACCTCGGATAAACCATGTAGCAGTTACTCCATGTGAGGATAATTCGGGTAAAATAGAAATTTTAAAAACCACACAATAGGATTTTCCTTCCAGTCTAGCACCTGAGGATAATCCACATTTGGTATAAACGGCATGCGATAATAAAGACTACTGCGATAACCACTTATAAGTCAATTCTCTCTATAATAATCAACCACGAAGGAAAAGGCACGTAGGACTTGTAATGGTATTAGGAGAAGGAGGATTAAGTTACCCGAGGAAGTTAATTATATGCTGAGAAACAACCTTTCAGAAGAGAACACTAAGGGAGGACAAACAAAATGTAGAAGCTATTCCGAATAAGAATACTCCGGGTGGAAACTAACCACTACAAAGCTTATTATATGGCGATTAATCCACATGGAGGATAATGCGAACTTGGGATAAACGCCATGGTACTTATTCGTCTAGAGGCGAAGAATAAATAATTAGAAAGATATCGTGGTAAATAAATTTCCTACATGATAATCCGTACTGGAGGCAAGTTAATCCAGATGAGAACAATTGAATCGCAAATTTGAATAAGGGGATAAGTCACAGTAACCAAACTTTTCAGGAAGCACGAAAAACTATCTACCCCAGATCCCCCTGTGTTAGAGAAGTGGAATTTTACTGAGAAGACATCATAACCGTCCCAACTAAGAGATCCGTGGGATTTTTATTTAGGTAACTCAATTAACCTAAATAATCATTGCAGCCAGTATACACATACGATATTATAATAAATTGATAAAATGCATTCTACTTAACAATAGTAATTTTCTAAATTTTACCACATTCCCCTTAACACATTCCTGCAAACATGAAAAGAGGGAGGAGCCGAAAATGCTGTACATTATCCTGAAAATTCACACATTAACCACATATGTGTAACAACTGATTTTTAGGTTCTAAAAAGCCTTCAAATAGGTAGGCATTCAGGCCCTGAAAACAGTCAAAATAGGCTCTTAATAGGCAGTAAAAATCAAGCTGGTCCTAGTTTATTTTAATTTCTACACATATTGCAGCCTACGAGGCAGCCTTACTCTTGGCCATGGAATTTTGCAGCACCGTATAACAAACTAGCAGCTATTCCATATTTTCGTTGGTTAATCGCGGTTATTCGGTGATTCCTGTCTGACAGTACATTTCTATACAGTCATGCTGAAAATGAGCTTTTGACGTCACACAAAGCAAATGGATCATATACGTACTTGAAAAGAGAAACGTCTCCTACAGTCTGTTCATCTGGGCATCCCTACATCGTCTTCGCTCGTCACAGGATGAAGTGGGAGGGATTCCTTGAACGGAAAACCCGCAGAACTCTCGAAAATCTTACAAACCGGCGTCAAAAAGGTCGAAATAGGTGTAAAATAGGCGCTAATATGCCATTTTTAGGTCCCAAAGTCCGAAATAGGCCATTTACATAAACTACGATTTTTGAGGTCCTTGTGTTATGAAACGGATAGATATTTTTGAGAGACATTTTGTTTCCGGTGTTCTGTCTACAAAATAACAAGTATAGGTACAAACCTAGAAATCCATTCTCTAATAAATTATTACCGATGTGTCCAGACCTTACGAGTCACCCTGTAGTCGAACTGTTCGACTGACTGGCACCTTTCTTGTATGTTTTCATGCGTCTTGGGGTGCAAATAACTCAAAATCGCCAAAATCGTTATTCCCTTTTTCATATTTGCGATTCAATTAGGGTGAAGAATAAACCACGTGGAAGCTTCCCTCAATGGTACCTACGGCTCCACTTGCTAGAAGCTAAAACACGTACGATAAACGTTGTAAGATGATTCAGGTGACGGGTATAGGCCTCATAATAATTAACTCCAGCAGCGATAAACTACGTAAAGAGTTATCCACATTTTTGATAAATCGTACGGCATGATACTGTAGGTTATCGGATAACCACGTAGCGCTTGAATCTCGCATAAGGATACACCACGCAAGGAGAATAATCCGAACATTGAATAAATCACGGGCCGGTCGAACTTGACCCTCGTAATGTGGCATATGAAAAGAAGCCCCATTAGGAAAAGGTGATTAGGATTTATTGTGTAGAAATTATTCCCCACGATGATAATTTAATAAACGGATAATCCACATCAACTTGCTACTTCATACATCTGATTTTGATTTGACTCGTTGCTCGAATTCTTCCCTGGAATATTGACGTCGAGGGCAGGCAGGGTTGTGTTATAGTAAGGTGATCCACGTGGACTCGTGTGGTGGCTCCGGACTATAGTGCGCCTGACAACCCCTGATGAGCAGTAGGCATGAAAGCAACAGCATCAGCAGGTAGCCTACAAATAATCCAATTATGTTCTGGTAACCTTATTAGACCGACCCCATTTTTTCTTCTTCTTAATCACCCCGTTCCCTCCCACCATCCCCAGAAAGGACGAGGTAACGGAACCGGCGTGTCCTTGACCCGCTGCCTACCGTCTTGTCTCTGTCATTACTCGATCATGGGAAATGTTAATCAGGTTAATGGACGCCCACTCACGCCCATCTTACTCCACAGGAATCGCCTGCCTACGAGGCACGGTGACTTGAACGGTAGAATGTGGAAGGATCGCGTCAAAAATATTCCACGCAGTTATTATTTTCTCATTCTAGCGGAAGAGTGGTGTGTTGCACTATATGCCACAAGCACAATCCAATAGGTGGGAATAGATTTCGGGCTGTTTACTCCCGCAACCACTTCAAAATAAATAAACAGCAATCACAACAATACGTTCCAAAGGGCTGCAAAGGGCTGGTTTACGGGATAGTAAACAATCCTTCACCTTTGATTCACGTGACTCGAATGGAGTGCTTGCTTGCTTGCTTGCCGCAATTTATTCAGTTTGAATCGTTCCATGTCCAGTGAGCATTTCCATGCAAAACAAAAATGTGTGATCTCACGAGATACAAATGGCGATAAGTACACTGCATACGATTAGAGCGACAGAATGGCACGCAGCAGTGTCCCCAAGCAAGGGGTCAGCTAGTTTGGTGGAAAGTGGGCCACCTTGACGGATAGTCGAGGAAGCCAAATACTACTGCTGCAGCAGCACCTGATGGTCACTCGTCCTCGCCTGAAACTGGATTCAAGCACCGCATAAATATTCGGAAGGACTTCATATTGTAATATGGTTGATCCATTTCAATTGCCCGTTAAATTAACCATTTTGGCAGTAATATGCTTCTTTCAATCGGTTATGTTAGAGGTTATCAAAGTATTAGCCGCTAATATTAGGCCGAAATGAATCGGCGCCAATCCGAGCTATGAATAATTATGTTGTAGCGACAATCCGATTAAAACAATAAATTGGCATCGTTCGTTAATGATTGAACCTAATGTGTTGCAGGCTGCATATAAAAATGGTGGTTCCACAACTTAATATCGCCATTGACATCCAATAAAAAGCGGCTTGTTGCCAATAAATTGCCGACTGAAGCGGACAATTCCATTAGGATTAACGGGGGCGGCTAGCCCAAGAATTGCTTCCATTGCGAGGTGATGGCCCATGACGAAAGACATGGCCCGCGTAATGAATCCCCCAGTCCGTTTTGTTGTCACTTTTGTCTATGTATGGCGACCAGCTGGCAACCTTGAGCCACATCCCATATCGCTACGTGCCGGTATGCATACGCAAAGGAGGGTTGCCCTGTACCGGCAGGCGGCCGGTACCGCGACACCCCTCTCTCCTCATCTCCCCGCCTCTTCCAATCCATGGTGCAAGGTGTCCTCCAGCATCAGAAGACGATCATCCATCCCGGTCGGCCGAATAATAAGAGAGAAAGAGAGAGATGTGGGCCACGAGTCGTCCTTGGTATATAAGCGCCATATTGGAATTTTTCTCTCCCTCCTCCTCCTCCTCCTCCTCCCCACTCCTCCCATTCCCCTCCTCCTCCCATTCCCCTCCTCCTCCTCTTACCAGCAGTCCCGCTAACCCAATAACGGTACCTGCCTGCATGCACTCGATTTTTTTCCCCTCGTCCTTCCACATTCTATCTCTCTTTTTTCTCTCTCTCATTCCTCCAAGTGACGAATGGTGTGCGCTGCATCTGGCTTCATTTGCCATCGTCAGGTTGCCAGATGACATAGGGCATGTACTGCAGGTTACCTCCTTCCCACACCAGTGCTCACCTGTCTGTCACAATAGCGCAAGAACATGCATGGGAGGGGGCTATATGAGCCGAGGGAATATATTCATTCGCCCACACCGCGGACTACTATAGAGATAGACGGATTCCGGCTGGACTGCCATCCGGACTATATAGTGTGATTCCAGTAGCCTAGCTAGCCGGCTCTCATTATGTCTCCTCCTTCCAATGCATTGGAATCGGGCCCATTGCAATGGGCCCGATGGCACCGGTATGGCACACCCCCCGTGGCAGTGTCGCAACAATGGCCGATGCACGGTTCTTCTTGTGTTTTCTCTGTGTCTTGAAGGAGGAAAGTGAACCCGAGAAACCGGGGAAAGTTTCTGAGCGATCTTCTACTCTTTTTCTTTTTTCTTTTCTTTTCTGTTAACCTGAGACAATCTCACGCAAGGTGAGCGAAGAGCGAGAAGATGGTGAGGGGGGTGGGGATGGGGAGAAGAAGAATCGTCTCTGGCGTAAGACCAAGCAGTTACTCGCGTTTCTACATGCCGACGCTACTCACTCTGCGCATTGTTCCGGTGCACGTACTCTGTGTACGTGTGGGTACCGGTACTGGCTCTGACGCAACCAAAAGGAACAGTCCGCAACAGCCCAAGGTGGCAACACTGCCAGCGGAATTGGTAGGCCTGCTCTATTTTTCGATACATCAATCGATCATCGATGTTTTCCGAAAGGAAGGAAAGGCAATCGATTTATGATATTCCGATTTGTTGCAATAGCGTACAGCCTACATGGCTCTTCTTTCAACCTTTTATCAACTTTTAAAATTCCTCATTTTCGAACTCTATATCGAATTTTGAATTTGTCGATGTTTTTGATCTCATCGCGACAATTACTTATTTACTAATTTTGATACCGAGAGATTTTTCATTAATTACAAAATTCGATCTCAATTTCGATTTTTAAAATGATGATTTTTGATTTCGATTTCGATTTTTAAAATGGTGATTTTTGATTTCGATATCGATTTTTAGGCAGGTGATCGATGTCTAAACCTGATCCATTTTTGATATTAATTTCGAGTTATGGAATACTGTAGTACTGGTTATTGGAAGCATCGACACGTGGCAGTGTCGATGGATCATACGAACAGCCTCGCAACAACAAAAATTGACGCTGGTCCAGTTGCACCACCTTCGGGAAACATTTTCCATCTGGAAAAGAGCCAGAAAAGTTTGACAGGAGTCGACAGCAGTCAATGACACAAATTTCTGGATATTTTCCAACCGGAAAATGTTTTCTGGAGGCCGTGCATATAGTTGAAGGTCATCTGACTCGAGAGGTGCTACTGGGACCTGTGGTAGTCATATATTTATTGGTCCAATTCAACCAATCTTCTGCTTCAAATAGGCAAATGCCAATGGGTTCATCCATGGTAGTGATGATTGACTGATTGAGTTAACTGACTGTAGTTTTAACGCCATAATATGAACAAGCTGTTAGTGTCGAAGTGCCCCGTTTTTTTAATTTAAAAAAAGGGGGTAGTAGAAACGGGGCGGTTGGGTGCTCTGGTTACATGATGTTGCATTGTGTCGGAATGGAGGGCGTGGCTGATGTAATTCCAAGGAACGGATTTCATTAGAATAAGGAAAGTTTTTCTAGGGAGTCGAGTAAGAACCAGTTTTTTCTTTCTCTCTCTCTCTCTCTCTCTCTCTCTCCTTCGAGCAAGCGAGCATTTTCGCAAGGGAAATTTGCGAGTCAGGAATTCGCACAGCGTATACTATATGCCTGCATGGTGGTTCGCTCGGTTGGCGAAAGTGAGTCATCACCACCAGGTGACTCAACCACTCTTCTTGGTCTCCTTCCCTCCCTCCCTCCCTCCCTCCCCATCCACTACACTACTTGGTTTGGTGGACTTGCGGCTTTTTTTCCGCCACTCTGCCTGCTTGGCTTGGCTTGCCTGCAAACCACCGGTCCAGACACACTTGCATTGCTCACTTTTCCTGGTTACGGTACTTGGAGTAATAATCCCCCTCCCTCCCTCCCTGCCTGCCTCTCATCCTCCCATCCCCCGCCAGTCTTGTCCACAGGAAATATTCACGCAAGGGCAAGTGCAGGCTGCCTAAACGCCCATACTTCTGTGCCTCTCTTAGCAAAATAATTCTTGATCGCGTTTAGATCGCGTCTGGCTGTGTGCTTTGCACCTATTGGCCATCCATCCATCTGTGCATGCTGTGAACCATCCAATCAGGAGCAGCAGCCACCCAGAGTGGCTCGTTGTGGCTGCATGACTCGCAAGGGTGCCAACTGACACAGAGTCACATCATATCACGTCAGAGGAGCGTCTGTAGGCCTCATCTCCTGCGACCAACCCACGTTGCCTCAACTATTGACTTCATCTGCAGTCAAGTAGGCAGAGTTTAAGCAAGTCGCAGGTAGTTCCCGGTCGCACATATGATACCGGTTATTAGAGGGATTATCACACAACGCATACACAGGGAGTGGACTCTCACAGGGTCTCAACTCTTTTCCATGGTTCCCCAATGTTGTCCATCGGGTTGTCATTGCCGTTCACTACCACCACCACCAGAGCTAATGGTACTCTTATTATCGAAACAAAAAAGCACCATTGCCCGTAAGGTTGCTGACTTTTGCATACGAGTCATTCAATGCTAATGTGAGGGATCACTTCGACCCCCGTAGACTTTATTTGGAAACATTTCCTGGTACCTATCTTCGAAAATCAGTCGACTAAAAGTAGTAAAGAATTTCGCAATTTCTGCAAAATGAACATAAATGACATAAGGTTAAAAATTGTGAAAAACTCTAAAACACGCTACTCGACCTTTCTTAAACCTGCTAAGCTTTTGCAGTAGAGAGCTGATAACTGGACAGTTTTTTGGCATGGACTCACTCGTGAAAATGCTCGGGAATAGTGAAAATTGAATGCGTTCTTGCTAAAAGATTCCGGATTCCGGCACAAGTTTGGCTACAGTAAGGAAAATGACCCAAACGTCCGTCGCAATCTTCGTAATTTGTACCGACATCCTGCACCATAATATAGTAAGGGCCATTCACACGGCAACTAATTAGATTGTGGTTGGATCATGTACCGGATCATGTCCTTTGTTACTTATCAATTAATCGGGTGTCCAGGTCCCCGACGTTGCATGGAATGACCCTGCTTCTGACAGTTGTTGGGTTGGACCGACTGGTGTAACTCTTGGCGTGGACAAGGTGATTCCGGTAAGAAAACGTCACATATGCTAGTGACATTCTTTTGCGACGGTTGGTGCCAGCAGGTGACACCCGCCTTCAGAATTGGACCATTTTGGCCCTCCCCCATTGCGCCAAAAAATGTAGGTCACGTCCGTCGTGTGCGTCACGTCCCAAAAATGGGCTCGGACCACACCCTGCGGGGTATTACAATTTTATTTTTTATTGAAGTCGTTGAGTTGGGTGGAGTGGGTGTAAGTATAGGCAAAGTGCACAGCATGGACCTTGCGGTGTCCAGCCTCCAATTACTACGATACTGTATGTGTGCAGTGGGGGATTGTCTGCCTGGTTGTGTGTTCCCTGGGCTTCCCTGGACTGCATCCGACCAAGCGAGTCGACCTTAACTGCCAGGCTAAACGGAGCGTGTCTGTCCGACCGACCGACCCACCCGACGACGGACTCACTCTCCTTTTCTTTTCTTCTCTTTCCTTCCTTCATTTTTTTCTGCCCCGCGTGTAACCGCTTCCTCATTCTTTTCAATTACCATTTCCTATTTCTCGCAATACATTGTCGCCTGATTCTCTCTGGGGGGCCCTTCTGGAGGAGGACGTAGGAGGGAAGTTGACTCCCAAATGTGCATCATCTCTGCGCTGCTTTGCTACAATCGTGTTGGCTGCATTGTGTCTGTTGGCCACATTGTAACTCCTGCGCAATTAACTCGAAGTAGATGCCCCACACATACAGTGTATGATACACCTGCGTACATTTCCTTGTTCGAATGACTTGCAGGGGTGGATGGCATCGAGTGTTGTGGCGGGAGCAACGATCCTCCTTGCACAGCTGATTGCGAGCAATTATTCCCCCCTCCGCCCCCCTCATTCAGCTGTTGGGAGTAAACCAACCCCCGTTGTATAACAATTAGGGGGAGGAGGTGGGGGTGTTACGTATACACTACTACACTGTCTTGCCCCTCCTTTTCTTGCGAAGGGAATCGAGGTCATCGAATCAATGGTGCATTGCAGACCCTCGGGAGGTGATTGGTATATTATATGCTCTTCGTATGCAAGTACAGCGTACGGGATTGACTTATTTTCGCGATTAGTTTATTCATTTATGGTTTGACTCGAATTTCCAACTCTGCCCAGATCACGACTAACATGCCTCGTAAGTAGGCCCCATTCATTCCATTGGCTCCACCCGTCTGTCGATTGGCTTTCAATCTTATTGCCGATTCCCACAGCCTACAAGCGAGTCAGTGGTTCCATCCACCAGCCCGACACATTCATTTACGCTTGGGTTCCATTAGAAATGGAATGCTGCTCATTACTGGCTGAAGGTCGTCAGTGCCTCAATACTGCTGCAGGGACTACTGAAAATGGAGGGGCAGTCGAATCATCGTCATTCAGGCAACGCCAGCTACCCACCCAGGACCACTCGCACTCTCATTTCAGGGTTACCATACGGCAAGAAATAGATGCAAACTGGAAGCATCTTTCCCCACGGGTGTGAATGGTTATTGCTTTCCTTCCAACTGGTTGTTGGAGGTAAACAATCCAAAACTTTCTTTATCCGTCTTCCCCGTATAGGAGTGGGTACTATACCCCAGGTCATTCGCCCACCTTGTTGTGTTTGTTGTTGTTTAGCAAAAAGGTTGCGTGGCCAGGGTCATAGTCGGCCCGACCCCTTGCCCCCACCTTGACCAATTCTCCGAGTGAAAACGGACCCAAGTCCATTCGCAGGAACCACCTCGGCCAGTCGTGTGCGTTCCAGAGGAAGACATTATTTTCACTCTCCGCGCCGATTGGCTGGCTCCGAAAGAGAGTGTGTGTGTATGTGTGCGTATGCATATCACCCCTCCTTCCTTTTGCTGCCGGATTCCTTCACGTGCTGATGGAACCCACACCTACAATCTCACACACCTGATGATACTTTCCGCTGCGGTGTGGAGAGGTGGATGAAGGATGAGCAGCAGCAACAACAACAAACGACAACAACGCGAAATGAAGGAAAAAAGAGTGGCGTAAATCCTCGGCGTATATGGTTCCGAAGAAGGAAAAGCGAAAACTCGGTCGGTCATCGTTCTCTCTCTCTCTCTCTCTCTCTCTCTCTTGTGGCCGACTGACTGACCCACACTCGACTGGCCAGCTGGACAATTTACGCAGAGGATGACACTTGGTAATTGTCACTCTCCTTTCAAGGTCAACGCACTCGAAGTGTGGCTCTCACAAGCACGACGCGACGAACCTTGCAGATCCTATAGGGAGAGGTTTTCTCATCGTGCAGTATGGAGACAACAGTGTATCGGAACATTGCAGCGTCACAGATACGCGATTATACTCGTATATCAAAGATTGCTCCAGTAAATGACGCGTTATTGTGCACGGGACAGCTCGACAATCGAGTAGATTCTTCTGTCGTTCGACTTATTCCATGACCTAGTACATGTCTTCTGGGCATATATGGTCCGTTATCCATTGGTCAGCCATCCAGGCAGGCAGCCCCGTGTATCGAATGAATAATGGAGGAAAGTGAAAGGGAAAAGCGAGGGGCTACTTGGTTACGCCCTCTTTATCCTTGGCCATTATCATTATTGTTGTTGTCGTTATTCCTTCTCCTGGGTCTCGGCGTGTCTTCTGTACGTACCGGAAGCATCGGGTGCAGAATTGGATCATGCGGTTTCCATCAGGATGGGTCCATGCAGATACGCACAATCTCTGGACAATCGGGCCCTTCTTCTTCCTCCTCCTCTTCTCTTTTTCATTATACAGTATAACAATCCCCTGAAGCCAATCGGACGCGAGTCACTTTCTCCCCCCGTGCACTTTGAAGCAGCTAGAGGAAGTCAGCTAGCGGTTTATTGCCTCTCTTTTTTTTTCTTCTCGGTCTTCTTTCTCGCCCCCCTCTAGCATCAGGAGTCATTTGGGCAATTTCACTGCTAGTCGGCCAACGATCCATTTTCATTTTCACGCCTGCTAATTGCCCTCCTCCTTCCTTCCTCGCAACTTCCTTGTATATACACACTGTGGCTAAGCTTCCATAAGCTGCTTTAAGCCACGATTTCACACACACGTAGCAGCTTACAGTTCGGATTGTCATTCCAGATGACATCATGGGGGCCTGAATTTACATTTGATTCAGTTGTACCAGCTCAAAAATCTCAGATTATGTGCAGGCATTTCAGGATGTTACAATCGTATACAAAACTTTTCAAGTTTCCTCTGGCCCGTTGGCAGCAGGTTACTATATGTTAGGTTAGGTTATGGCTTCATCTGACCAAACCTGTACCGAGTGCAAATATTATGCCCCCTGATTGTTCCTTCCAGCGGGGTTGACATTCGTCTCCCCTTATTACCCAGTGTTCGTGCAGCAGGAAGAATCCTCCTCCCTTTTTGAGTAGTCCTCGCATGAAGCATTGCAAATGCACAGAGTATACACTTCACGGTCCAGCACAAATGTGCCAAGTCCATTTTTGCACTAGCCCTTCCTTATTTTGCGCAATTTTTTTTCTTCCGTTGGTGGCTGAAATAATTGGTGAGTTTGGACAGAGCCAGGAGTTGGCCAGGCCTCTTTTGGTCTCCGTTGATGGGTCAGGAGGAAAAGTGGGCTCGACCGCCTTTTGCAACCCTTTGCTGGCAAAAATTGTTTCGAGTGGTTACAACGTGTTTTTGGTTGTGCAAAAAGAAAAAGAAAAGGAGGGAGACATATATATCAGGCCGAACTACTCTTGAAACGAGTCCGACAGAATGATAGCAATCGGTCATGTCCCAAGGACGACTGCCACCAACCAAATGCTGGAAGGAGACAAGGGGAGAGGGGGAAGGGGAGAGGGGGGGGAGGAAAAGTGTCATTCAATTTATTGGACCGCTGGTTACAAAGTGTTGCAAGTACACGCACCAGGGAATACTAGTGCAACCAAGTCACCCGTTATTCCGAAACCGGCTGTTTTAAACCAAGGTTGCCAGGTTGGATTAACAATATTCTGCCTTACATTAGAATGACGTTCTCTAATATATAATCAAAATCAGAAAAGTACTTTCAACCTCTTCTCTCACTGAGAAATGTGTATCTTATGGGCCGGTTCAATAAACCTTACTAACGGTCGGTTAATGCACCGTCCCGACTTTTTACAATGCTGTTATTTCTTAACGGCCCGTTAAAAGGTTGGAGGAAACGGAGACGAATGCGCGTCAGTCCTCTGGCCTGGTATAATTAAGCGATGAAAGTGGCGTTAACTAACAAAAGGTTTAACTTGTGGTTAGAAATGTTGCTGCAACTCGTTTGCTCCGAGTAGTGAATTCTACCCTAATTAGTTTTTAACTGACAATATATTAGAACAAAACAGTGAAGTTGGCAGATTAGGCTCTAATCAAACGATGAGGAGAAATGTGCGCTCCAAGTCTCTCTTTTGAAATATTTAGAGAGTTTATTGGGTTCGCAAAATGCTTTTTTTTTGCGTACAAGTTGCTTTTCACAGCCACAAGTAAACTAATAATACTCCCTGCGCTTATATTAGGTAACAAATTAAGGTCCTGTTTGAACATGTTCCCACATAGTGCATGGCCCAGCTGCTGGACACATTCTGTCGTTAATTTTTTTGCACCGAATTAATTGCATGCACCAGTCATTAATTGCAGTGTGAACCAATAGCTCTATAAGTGTCAACACACTCGTGAAGTAACATAGGACCTGTCCCCAACTGATTGCGCATTCTCTCGCATCTGGGTTGTTCATATGCTATATCTCTAATGGGACCTACCTGGATCTGGGCCCATTTTAATATATAGTGAGAGTGACGGGAAGCAATGACGGGTGCCAATATATTGATCGGTATAGATTGGGGACTGATTGACCAAGTGAAATTATTGTCGAAACAAGTCGGGAGTTATTCCAACCAAAAAGTGCCGATGGGACGTCTTATTGGTGTGACAACGTGTAGGAGCTTCCCTACTAATTGGGTTGGCTGCATTGGGCCCTTATACAGGGAGCAGACGGTGAGGATTGTTTACCCCAGCAACAATCGCTTTAAAGGGGGGGACCAACAATCAAGGGGGGTGGGGGGTGGATTGTTGCTTCAGGCGTGTTGCTGGAGGAAACAGTCTTCTCCCGACCCTACCTTGATCTTGGACATGGGCATAGAATTGATATACCGGTAATCGATATGTCGATTTTGGAATGAGTGTTTGGAAAAATAAGCATGCTAATGTATGTACTAAGGTGAACATGCTGACATTTTTCAAGGGATAATAATACGAGTATATTAGCCATTGCCACTAAATTGTTGTCTGCTATTTACTGTAGTTTGATCGATCAATTTCCAATTTTATCGTTAAAAATATATATACCCGGATTTTCCATCGATTTGTTTTGATTTTTGGGACAAGTATACTGTATTTCTAGATCGTATTGGTTTCTGAGTTCGCAATTTTAAAATATCGCGCGTCTACCTGGCGCAGTAGATTTTCCTATTGTATTTTATTCCACGAACACTATATGTGTGGAATTGTTGTCCCACTGCTAGTCGCTGCTAACTTAGCAATACCATTAGACTATTGCTAACACTGGTACAATACTGCTAAGTTAGAAGGAACTTGGCAGTGCAGTGGGACGAAAATTCCAACCTACATTAGAATTTACGATTTTATATTTCGATCAAAAATCGACATACGATTTATGAAGTCGATTTTGATATAATCGGTCACCGATTGATATTGCGCTCATACACGATTGTCATTTATCAATTTGTGATTTCAGGCACGGCGACTTATTTAAGGCTCCGATTCACATCACCGGATTTATGTAAATGAGATAGTAATAAGGATTTTAAATTTATAGCCAGGTATAATTTGGGATTTACGTGATATCTCCTCGGGATGGGTCCACGCAATATTACTGGCCAATACTTTTGGTAATAACTGCCTGAATGTAAGCAGCTTAGTTCCAAAAACTGCTAGCCACCTAGATCATTTCAATTCGATCATATCGAACTTCCTCCGCATTATTTTGTCATTTTAAAACTGGCAACCCTAGTTGGTGAACAGCTGATCACTGTAGGCAACGCTCTACCCCTCTCTCCCCCTCCTTCCATTCTTTTTCGGGAGTAGTGACGTCACGATGCAGTTTTCCTTTCCGGTAGCGGTTCTTTGCTTCCTTTTTTTCTTACCAGAATTGTTGCGCTTTTTTTTTCTTCCTTTGCTCGCATTATTGCTTACGAGTTCCTCCTCCCCCCTCCTCCCCTCCGATTGTTTGCAACCGCATGCCACTGGAGGCTTCCCTTTTTTGCGATGGACAAAGACACCTTTGAGGGATATTTTTTTTTCCTTCTTTAAAATTTTTTTAGTCGGTTGTTCTCTGGCTCGAGCGATCACAAAGAAAGGGATTGTGGGTCGTGACGTCACGAGCCCTACTGACCCAAGGAAGGTGAAAGTAACCGGTTGCAACCGGACTGCTCCCCCTCCCCCTCCCTCCACCTACCCACCCCCTCAATCTGCAAAGAAGGAGGGGAAAAAAACCATCTAAGATATGGGGGGTAAATTATGCTGGCGGTGGCCCACTCTGCAAAACGTGCGAAAATCTGGCCAAAATGTTGCAGAGGGATGGGGGAGAGGAGGGGCTGGGGAAGGAGGGTGATTTTTATTTGTTTTTTTTTTACCTCGAAGGAAGAAAATTCCTGGCTGAATACATTACCCTACTTGCATTGTTTTGCTCACTTTTTTTTTTCCTCCCCTTGCTTGGTCGAAATACTTTCGCTGAATATAATACGTCATCGGATTCCAAAACGGAGCATCGCACATTTTTGCACGTTCAATATTGCTGGGAATTTACTACAAAAAAAGGATAATGCGCGTTGTCTGACACGTGCCAGCAGTCATTGTACACGGCCAGGCAAAATGTAAGAACAGCGATGCAAAATTGCAAAATTTAGAGCGAATTTCAAAATACGGTAGCATATTTCTTTGCAAAAAATGTGAACTGCCCGACACGATTGCTGTTTTTTTGCAAGACGTTGAATGTACAAAGCGAGCCAAAATAAGTGGGTTTTTCGCTATTATATTTGCAAAGCTGCTGAAATTGGTCTCATTGTGGAAAGAAACACATCGTTTTGTCGCCTTCGGAAATATCGTGTGGGTAATTCAGTTTCCAGTCGCACATTACCGTATAAGTATACGAGTTGCCCATCCGTCACGACGTTCCCTATATAATTCGCAATATATTTTCTTTAGTAGAAATTGCTAGCTGAAACGAGAACCTTATTCGAACATTGGGACGCATCATGCATCAGGGTACAGCAAGAACATATTCATTAGCGGATTGTTCACTCCAGCAACCAGTTTCTAGAGTGACACCAGGTGGTCATTTCGAAAGGTTGTTGCTGGGATGATGTCTGTTGGGGGCAAGCAGCAATTGTGTCCATCTGTGGGCTTGATGGGCAATAAGTGAATGCGGATCTGGACCGTTTTTCTTTCCTTGTACATTCCGATGCGTGCCATGTGTATACGGTGGTGTGTACGCACCTCGTAACACACGCGCACCAGTTGTGTCACGCTGTGTGAGAAGTGTGTCACGTATTTTACGTATACTTACTACGGAATGTGGTTGGCCGGCTATTTATTCCCACCTTGCTGGTGTGCGCTCTCCCCTCGTAGCGACACTGCCACGAACGTCGATTGTTTGCCCCAGAAATACCAGTTATGCCAGATGCAACAGCTTTTATTCTGAATGTCGCTTAGCTATTGAAAACTGCAGTCCAGAAAAATATTTCGCGCTGATTCTCAGCTTTGTCGTCCCCCCTCCCCCATGTCACGCATAGTAACGCTGGACCCCACCACAACTCCCGGTGTTTCACCTGCAAAAATTTGGGCACCTTGTTGAATAGTGAGAGCGACGTGACGTTCGGTCGAACTCCCTCCTACCCCACGTCACGTAACGTAACGTACTAGCGTGACGTGCTTTATATCGACCCCAAAGCACCTGGGTTCGTACGACTCTCTTTGGTCGAAATTTTGTTCCCTCCAGCAATCAGGTGGGTGAGAAGCGACACAACCAGGCGAATATGTCATTTGCTGAGTGGGTCGCATCCTTTCAAAACTAGTCTCGGTGGCGAGTAAACACTCCCTTTCCCCCTGGCAGCTGTGTGCGGACTTGTTGGGTCACCCTGTAGGTGGAGGCGTGACGGCATTTTGGTGTAGATAAGCCGGGCCTCCCCCTTTCTATTTGGACAAGGTTTGCCAACAGGTGGGTGGGGTGCCTTGACGTCACATCGGGGGCATGACGTGACGTGACGCGGAGGCAGGCAGGCAGGCAAAGACAGCAAGCAACAAGAGAGTGACCGGTCCGCATTCCGACCTCCGCTGTGAGGTCGCCTCAATTCTTTGAAGCACATTTGACAAGGTGGGGGTAAGACATGTTGTGGGGTGTGTGGAGGCGACATTGGTCGGTTCTAGAACCACCGTGGGAAAGGACACCACCCGGAGCAAACTGCAGTCCAAGGAGGCCCCCAATCACGCTTCCGCTCCCATTTCCAGAGGCCTTCATTCCCTTATCAATATTATTGGCAGCAGGGTGAGCCACAAGCACAGGTCAATCTCCCATCAGAGGGTGATAATAAATGTCGACAACCATACTGGTATAACGACGTGGACGACGCGGCGATGGCCGAACAGTCTGTCCCAACTCGCCCCGTTTTGGTTGCCTGCACTGCCGCCTGCCAGCCAGCAGTAATTGCACATTGCCGCAATGCGGTTGGCGACACTTGTCCCTAGAGGCGTGTTACGCATTAGAGTCCTTGTTAGCGCACCAATTGATTCATTGTTCTGGCCCCTCCCCCACTTATCAGACCTTAGAGGAATGAAAATATGTTGGGGGGAGAGAAAAAACCACCAAGAGCAAGACAAACGACAATGGATATAGTGCCGTGAGGTAGAAAACACAATCAGGCCGAGGGGTGTCTCCAGGCGTCTCTGATGGTGAATGAATGGAGGCAGTTTCCATTTACTCCAGAAGGCAATTCGAGTCTCTCGCTAATTAATCATCTTACCCTCGACATATAGGGCAATTAATTGCTGTCGATCTAGTTGCACACGAATGTCGTTGTCTTTGGTCATTGTGGAAGTTGAGATCCAGGCTAGAATATTGGAATATGACAGATTGCATACAACATGTCGAGTGCTGAGAATGGCGCACAATCTGTGGCCATAACGCACCAATTTCCAGGTTTTCCCGGTAATTGAGTAAATAGTGGGTCAAAAGGGTTGATTGTGGTTGTTCAGGCCTGATGAATCAAACCGCTGGCTTCCTTCCTGTTGGGAAGATCACGATTTCGGACGCGTTTCGCTCACGTCCGACGGAGCCTTGCATTTCCGGGCCTGACGAATTTGTCGGAAACCAGCCAACGGGAGGGAGATTTACGGCGGGGACTAGGTCAGAAGGGCAGCAAGGTCAGGCGCAGAGAGAGCCCATTTCCTCCAGCAAAGTCATTCACTTGCAAGGGAGGAAGGAAGGGAGGAAGGGGATATGCAGTGGTAAAAAAGGAGGTCAAAGGGACAGAGGTCAGGGCTTGACCAATCTCTCTCCACTGCTTCCTATACCTGCTGCACACACTCACTCACTCACACGGTACACGCCCAGCCTTGTCCTCGACTAAAATGCACTTTCATGGCACGACACCAGAATAACCACGGGGCTACACCACTTTGTGATGTCGGACATAAAAAGTCACTCGTGACTTCAGAGGCTGGTCACCTCCCTAAGATATTGTCTCAAATTTATTTACGAATACATTTGAATATAGAGTGATGTGGTGACAATGTACTAAAGAGTGTCGCCTTGTCCTTTCAGAGAGGGTAGAGGGCAGAGGGCGGTGTGGTGCTTCTCTTGGTTGTTGTGCCTCCTAGTGACTGTGTCATCGGCAGAGCCATACGTCGGAGGAGGAGACCAGCATGGAGGCAACGCGTGCGCCTTGCTCTTGGAGGGTCAGGGGAGGTCATCGGTCATCGACTACACACTCAACACACTCAGAGGGGGAGGACAGTGAGTGCACCCATTTTATTTGACGATTAATACATGACATGCTACTCCTACCTCAAGTTTACTCTTGAAATGAAGTTCTTAATTCGAATTAATTTAATTTTGTCCCTCCCCCTTTCAGAGGATACAGTGGTCCCCACACGTGCATCACGTACGATTCCGTCAACCAGGCCTACGTCCAAGCCAGGAAATACATGCGTAAGAGTCGTGTCTAAGTACAGTGGTGAGGGGATCCGTTGCTCTGGTGACACTTGTTCTTTTTTTCCCGTTGGCAGGCGTGGACACTCCAAAGGGTCCGGAGTGGTCGCACGAGGAGTTGGCAACTGTCGGAGAACTCCTTCTCGAGATCAGCAGGCTGCTCGCCAAAAAGTGGGTTACATCGGATCATGTCTCTCTGAACAGTCCTAATTGACAAAAGTTGTCTGTCACTCCGATCTGCAACCTGGTATGGTTTGGCTAAATACTTTGTTTGTCCCTAACCAGCTACGGCCTGTCGGTGGAGGAGGTGGAGCACGGGCTGCCCTTGATCGACACATCGAAGACTCTGATCCGAGAGGTGTGTCCCAACTTCCTGTCAGCCGTGGAGTGCACCCCTGGGAAGTACCGTCGGTTCGACGGTCTGTGCAACAACCTGCACCATCCTTCCTGGGGAGCGGTCCAGAGCAACTTCGCCAGGCTCCTCCCTCCGTCCTACGCCGACTGGATGAGCAACCCGAGGGAAGGCTTCACCGGGGGAGGCAGCCTCCCTCTGTCCCGAGTCGTGTCCCGGACTGTCCATCCGGACGAGGGATACCACGACCATGCGGCTACGGTCATGCTCATCGCCTGGGGACAGTTCATGGACCACGACCTCACCCTCACTGCCACGCCACTTGGTACGTACCATCTACGTGATTGTGAAGTTGGTTAGTGAATCCCAACCACAACGACCATCCGTGTGAACCCGCCGAAGCAACATTTCATCTTGCCTAATGCCACCTTTTGTTGTGTTTCCCAGACCCGATAAACCGCAACGAGCCAGAGGACTGCTGCAACCGTCCCCCTGCCCTGCGCAACCCTTACTGCCTGGAGATCTACATCCCCCCAGACGACGAGTTCTACTCCCACTTCGGGGTCAGGTGCCAGGACTTTGTCCGGGGCTTCCCTGGTGTCCGTCCCGGCTGCCGGTTGGGCTCCCGAACCCAGTTCAACATCCTGACGGCCACCATCGACGCCAACACTGTCTACGGAGTCAGAGACGACTTCGCCCGCCATCTCCGAAGCGGCTACGGGGGTCTGATGAGGATGAACCCTGTGTTCTCCCAGTTCGGGCTGCACGACCTGCTGCCTCTCAAGCTGGAGGTACCTGACGAGGGCTGCCTCCGCCCCAACCGATCCATGTACTGCTTCGAGGCTGGGGAGATCCGAGTGAACGAGCAGCTGGTGCTGACCTGCATGCACACCCTGTGGGCCAGGGAGCACAACAGAGTCGCGTCCCAACTGGGCAAGATCAACCCTCACTGGGACGACGAGACGGTCTTCCAGGAGGCCAGGAGGATTGTCATCGCCGAGGTCCAGCACATCACCTACAACGAGTTCCTTCCCTTGGTCCTCGGTAAGGAGGTCATGGCCAAGTTCGGACTGCTCTTGCAGAAGGAGGTACGTGCAGGGTACTCTGGTGGGAGAGTGACCCTGATTTCTTACTCACTCTTACACATACGTCTGTCGCACAGGGCTATTGGAACCACTACGACCCGAACGTGAACCCTTCGATATTGGCCCCCTTCTCTGCTGCGGCCTTCCGATTCGGCCACTCCCTCCTGCCCACCGCCATCGAGAGGTGGAGCAAGGCGCACAAGTTCATCGCCTCGAAGCGCCTGAGAGACCTGATCAGGCAGCCATTTGACCTGTACAGGGCAGGGGTGATCGACGAGTACATGATGGGCCTGATGAACCAGGTGGCCCAGGCCATGGACGACTCCGTGACCCAGGAAGTGACCAACCACCTCTTCAAGAAGCACAACGCTCCCTTCGGACTGGATCTGGCCTCCTTCAACATGCAGAGAGGAAGGGAGTTCGGACTGCCCTCGTACATGGAGTACAGGAAGTACTGCGGGCTCCCAGGGGCGCACTCCTGGGACGACCTCCTGGGATCCATGACCAACACCACCATCAAGAGATACGCCTCCATTTACATGTGGGTCCACTTAGTAAAACTACACTGCAGATGACATACAGAACTGCAGATACGGTGTATTTGCGTGGGATGGAAACTTTCAAGGTCTGACTTATCCTTTTTGTTTGTTTGTCCAGGCACCCCCAGGACATTGACCTGTGGTCAGGCGGCGTGTCCGAGAGGCCCCTTCCGGGCAGTATGGTGGGCCCAACCTTCGCCTGCATCATCGCCACGCAGTTCAGCAACCTGAGGCGAGGTGACCGATACTGGTACGAGCTGGGAGCTCATCCCCACTCGTTCTCTCCAGGTTAGTTCCAGCCCTGCCTCCCCATGACTCCTTATTTCCAGGCATGATGCATCGCTAACCCAGCGCCATTGTGGCCTTTTCAGAGCAACTGTACGAGATAAGGAAGGCGAGGCTGGCGCGGGTGATATGCGACAACAGCGACCTTCTCGACACCATCCAGCTTTACCCCATGGTGCTTCCGGATCACGAAATGTACGTGTCTCTTCACCAGAGAGAATTCCTTTAATGTCTTGTCTCCACAGCTTTAACAAGATTGTTGTTTGTTCCACTCATTTTTATTCAGAATATTGAAAGGCTCCATTAATAATGTCCATATCGTGGAAATGTTCCCTCAGGTGCTAACACACTCCTCTTCCATCCGGATTGATCGACCCAGATTGACCCTCGAACCTGTTCAAAACCCACTGTCTCCTCTAGAACTCGATGTAAGGTTGCCAGAGGAATCAGAGGAACATGCTGATGGCAATGTTTTCTAGTAGTCAGAGTCTTACTTCTTCTGTCTTAGTCAAAAGATTAATGTTATGATATGAGATATGAAAACTTTTGCACAATTTGACATAAGTACAACTTGAATGAGTTATTAATGAAATTCGTCAGTTTCGACACGAAACATAAGTTACACTAACGCCATTGCTGCTTATGTTCAGTCGTGTTTATATAAAAATGCGCTTTATTTATTTATTTATTCATTCATCTGGCAACCTTTAGCAAATTCAAGTCTGGAAACTGCTTGTTGGTTCAAATCGGTTGTAGAGTCGCTCATGGTCCAGCCAGAAGGATATTAAGAGACGGATCCACATAATGTAGCATAACGCGAACGTTTTCCACCG
>JYFJ02004511.1:0-31580 GCA_000934665.2 Catajapyx aquilonaris
TCCGCTTCATTTTATGCGCCTAGGCTGATCGAGGTAGGCGTCGATTGTTGTCAAGCTTTGGAACGGGCTACAGTGTGGCAATTACACCGATCCAAGAGCAAATTTGAAGCACAGTTTGGGTATCCCTCACGTTCCGGATAATTAACCCAATTTGCAAAATCTACAGGGGCGCTTGGTCTTTCTTTTGTAAACGGTATTTCCTGGGAAGAAAGAAAAGAGTAAAAAAAAGGAAGTTTCCAAGGGTTAGCTAGGGCTGAATCTCGTGCCGTGAATTTCCAAGGAGCGACCCAACTTCTCAAGATCCGGGCTCCTTCAAGGTTTTTTTTTGGTATAAAGCTCTTCTGGGCTCGAATTTTGTACTCTTTTAGAGTTTGGATTTGATGCACTTGACTGGCTGGAAAGGCAGAGGTCAATTGGAAATTGAAACTTTGTACTGTAGCCTATAGGAAGAGTCCAGTACCACAATGGGTATGTATGAGTAACCTAAAATTGCAACTGGGAACAATATTGTGAATGGTAAAAAGTGTGTTTAAGTGGAACAAAATTCGAGCAAAGAATATGCCACTCAAGGAGACATTTTTTTTGCACAATATAATCCCTGAAGTAAACGAATGTTAGAGTGACTTCAAAATTTCTTGGAAGAGGTAGGAAATTTTCTTGAACTCTGGTTTCCTGCTTATTATGGACAACTTGGCTTGCAAAACTACCAAGACTGCTGCAGGCTGTCACTTTTTTTTTCCTTTCCATCCTTTTCTAGTTCTCAGTTTTTCACCGCACATTTTTTTTATCCTCCTCATGGCATGCCGGAATGAGAGTCACGCGACGAAAAGGATACTTTGGTCTTTTTCTGGTTCTCTTGCTCCTTAAAAACTGTTGGCATATCTTCTCCGGAGTTTGTCAAGGGAGTTGACGAAGGGGCTGACACGGCCTTCTGATGAAACTTCTTCTTTTCCCCCCCTCATTTTTTGGCCCGACTTGTTCGCGGCCTTTTTCGATTTCCCAGTTTACTCTACCTTTGTGTATAGTTGCCAATTCCCTTGCTGCAAATGGAAGAAATCGACTTTGTGAAAACTTGCCGCCGGTTCATGCGGATGTTTAGTAAAGGGGCATATGCTGGCAGTTTTTATTTGTCTTTTTGTTCTGGTAAAGGTGGCTGCCAAGGGACTCAATATTGGAGCGACTTTTGGCCAAGATGAGGAAATTCCTGTTGCATTCTAGAGCAGTCTGCAGAGAATGTCTGGGTTTATCTGATCATTTTAAAACAATAATTTAAATTTAGTTTAAACAAGTTATTTGCACATGTTGCGCCATCTATGGTGCGCGTCAGGAAGCTCCATCACTGTCTGGTGGTGAAAAACTGAAAATCCTATTTAGGAAGTTTATGCTCAAAAAAGTGTGGTTTTTGGACTTTCATCACAATCAGCGGAATACATAAACTATCAAGTTGCAAAGTTTCAGTACTCTCAGTAGTCTGAAAGTGCGTTAGGTAGCCATGATAGACATACAAGGAAACTTTCCGGTTTATATGTACACAGTGACGGACTCCTGGCCTTTCTTCCGATAGATGCCTTGATACCCCCTGACTAAAGTGAATCATGCGGAGGTCACCTTGGGTGACGGATATTGCGCAAGATCCTCTAGTTCCGTAAACTGAACTAACGAGGGTACTGCTATTTTTCACTGCCTTTTTGGCTACTCTTCTCGCGATGACAAATCGCTGCCATGTTTTACGCCAGTTTGCATGACACGCTCCTTTTTTTATTGAGTTGTATTTCGCGGATCATCACTACAAATTTGGGTGCTGTAAATGACTGGGCGACAAATCCCATTTTGAAGGATACTTTCCTGCCGGATAAGGAAGGTCTTTCCTGGAGAACAGGCCCTTCTTCAAAATCACATCGGGTGGCAACCAGTGTTGGAGAAAATTGAATTGCGCCGTGGGTAAGAGCAAGGGCACACCAAGCCCTCAGGCCCAGAGAGTCCAACCAGACTACTAACCAGACCTAGGGTATAAACATGGCCCTATCATTCCCCCCGTAACTACATTTCTGCACCTTTCAACACAAATCGCCAGCCAAATCATGACGTCTCTTATTCGTATACAATGTAGCCGATTGGGTCGGCTCTAAAAAGGCAACTCATAAATTGGATTTGGCGATTTGGGAATTGGAAATTTACGGCCGAACGGATCTCCACAATGAGGATATTGTGAACGTCATTTCTACTTTTACGGGCCGGCACTGTGCTAAATTGTGCAGCCCTACCGTCTTTCTTTGGCACACCGACAATATCCATTTCCGCGATGTGGAAGAGGGAAGCCTGTAAAAAAAAATTGGAAGCGATATGTGGTCCAGCTATTGGACCTCTTTTATTGCTTAATAGATCAGTCCAGGCAGTTGCTTCTGACCGTAAACCCAGGAGGAGTCCTTCGCGATTATTATTTACAGCCTTCTGCACCGGATTGCTAGGAAACATGCAACGAAGCTGATTTCTATGCGGATTGCGCTATTTGGTATGCAGGACTTGAATTCACCTTGCCCATTTCTATGAGATTCAGACCCAGGAAAGAGCATCTGTAACGTGCGACCCATTAAATGAGGATCAATATTTGCAACCAAAAAAAAACACTCAAATTTTGTCCGGTTTTTGTGCGACACTTTAGGTGTATGGGCAGCGTGTGAAGGATGAATTGTCTGCGGGCGGCTTGGCGACATTGATGCGATTTGCTCCAATCCCCAATCCTAGTCCCATCCACTACTTGCCTGCCGGCTCACTCGGAATTCATCAAAGAGAAGCCGCGTTGGCAGTATCGCGTTCCGGAACATGAACACTGCAAGAGGGCAGGGAGAGAGAGTCTAGGGGGAAAAAAAATAAAAATTGAAATTCAGGCAGCTTGCAATCCGTTAGAGCCATTCCGGCCGCCCCCGACATTTTGACACCGTCACTGATCGATCCCTCGACGAAATGGACTCAGGAACTCCATTCTTTATGCATTTCACTCAGATCCTGCGTGGGGAGAGTCTTAATCATAAATGCAGTGTGTGGGGGACTAACAGGTGGTTTGGGTGGGGACAGTAGTTGTCACCGCCCGTTACTGTCACCCTCCGTCACATAAGTCATATAAGTAAGGTCTGGTCACTCCCACCCACCCCCTGCCGGGGCGTTTTGCAGCGGGGGGTCACCTGAGAGCGCCATGAGACATTTCGGGGCCACGATAAGTGGCGACCCTACCGGACTAGGCTGAACTTTATAGGTACGAAAGGGAACGCATTGGTCCATTTACATCGATACCGGTACATCGATTTCCTGCCAATCATCGCATTGTACGGCCATATATATTCTACGCATGCGTCGAGTCCGCTAACCGAGGCGTGATTGACCACCTCAGATTATGTGTACCTACTGGGCGAAACTAGGCTTGGGTGTATCTCCTCTCCGTGTCTGTCAGCATCAGACGGGGGTAGTCCAGAGAGCATATCGACATTGCTGGCTTGCTGTCTCTCGGAATCCGGGCCGCAGCCTCCGGAATTGCAACTGCACGCTGCCACTCCCACGGCTAGTGTAAATTTCCTGCCGACGACTGCCCTAATTAAGAAAATAATTAGATTCCGCAATTTTCATTTTCCAGCAGCTCATTGTCCCCTCCACTCCTTTACTGTTGCTAACTCCTCCACTTACACCTACGGTACAAAGCCTCGTATGTTTTTTTGTTGTTGTTTTTTTTTGTGACGGAGATACTGGGTGTATACCTAAGCTCGGTATCATTTTTCTCGGGGCTTGCGGAGCTTTGGGCGAGGGGCGTTGCTTTGACAGGATAGGTGTTTATTTTCTGCGCTACAAAGGATTAAATTAGTGCGCATTACACTGATTATCAGCATTAGCCCGGGTGGCTTTCATCACATCTGTCGTATAACGAGCCAGCGAGTAATTTATTCCAGTTGATCATTTTCGCTCGCGAGCCTTTTGTCGCGTCGCTTCGCCTTATCCGCTGGCGAGTACTGGAATCTCGCTTTTAATGTTGGAGCGACTATACATGGTCCGAAGTTGAAATTTTGAGAAACTGTTTCAGAAAGTGTTAAATTTTAGGGGCGAAACGGTGCAAAAATGAAATATTCTGCATTTTGAAATAAGTAAACGAATAAATACGTAACTAAATAAACGAATAAATAAATAAACAATACATAATAACGTAATGAATAATGAATAAATCAACGAATAAATAAAAAACACGAGAACGTAATGAATAATAAATGAATGAATGAATGAATGAATGAATAGCAAATAAATAAATGATGCATAATAGAGTAAATGACAAACAAACAGACAAGACAGATAAATAAATGAATGAATGAACAAATGAAGTAAATTACAGACAGACAGACAAATAGATAGATAGATAGATAAATACTAAGTGCACCACATCTTTGGGCACTTTTGCAAAAATTTTGCGAGGATTTGTTTTTGTTGCTATAGAAGACCAGATGAAATGGAGGCTGACTTCAAATGGCAAACAGGTGCTGAGAGAGTTGGGAGAAGCAAAGGGGGGGGGGGGGAGAAATGCCTTTAGGGATTTGCTCCTAAAAGTCGGTGTTCTTCGTTGTATAACAGCGGGCTCCATTCTTTCAACGTCCCTAGGCCCTGGGCCCCTTTTTACTCGTTCCCGAACTTCCGTTTCTTTATTTAAGAGCGCGGGAGAGGGAGAGAGATAGAAAGTGGGCGAGTTTTTTTAGATAGAGGTTCCTGATTTCGTGGGTGGGGGTGGAAGTTGCCAAGCACCCCTGCCCAAAAATGTGACAGCGCGACTTTTGTCCGGAAAAGCGTCGTACCAAAAAGGGGCTGGACCTCAGAAAAAAAAGGGGGCTTTAGGTTGTTTTTTGAAAAGGCTGGTGTTATATGGCTTTTCAAATATGAGCGAAAAATCGTTGGTGTGTATACTCACGAAAACGTAACGAGGTGATTGCACAAAGGCTGTAATATGGGCAGAAAAACAAACGTTGTAGGAATTAGCAAATTTGTTTTAAACAAAGGAAAATGGCTTGTTTTGATATTGAATTCGCTTTTAATTAGTCTTCTGGACATGTTCACACACCGTTCACAAATGAACATTTGAACCGAATTTTTTACGTACCGGTACGTTAATATGCGCGTGAAAAAAATGTGTTTTCGCGAGAACAGTTGGCTTGCAGTATCACACTTGACAAATCGCTTTTTAACCGCGATCAAAATCGCTCATCTTGACACCAACATGTTGCCGGAGCGCGAGGAACACCATAATTTTATTGCGGCAGGAAAAAGACAACGTTTCTTTTACGGCCTCCTGCCATATATCCTATTTCCTTCTACACTACCCGCGACATTTTGGCAACGGGCCCTGAAACAGGGGGTGACTTCAATTTTTTTACATTGCTTCTAAAATAATCCGATCGCCGCCGGTATGTAGCATGGTCGCTTACTTTATTGGATGGAAATGCAGAGGGCATGTCGGTTGGTTACGATGAAAGGTTGTTTTTTTTTTGGGGGGGGGGGGGNTTTCAGTCTGAGCCTGATTCAGTTCTTCGGCCGCCTTGGTGGCGAAATGTGCGAGTAGCGTGTGTGTGTGCGACCATGTTTGTGGGTAGCGACTTGGGCACTCCGACTTGCGTGAGCTGTTGTAGGAGCTGGACTTCCGACTCTAGGTAAATACTTATTATTCAGGACGGAATAATTTAAGGGGGGGAGGGGGGGGGGTCGAAATTTCTATTGAATGTGTTGTCACGGTAGCTACTTGCTGGCACTAAAGTTTGTTTGCTGTTTTGCAAACTTTGGGGGCCGGTAATAATGGCGACACTGGCGACCGGTGGGTTGCTAACAACACTGTTTTTTGGGGATAGGGCCAGTGGCCGCACTTGGCGTGGTCACATATACAAACAATGAAGGCTGCATAATGGGGGACTCTGGGGGTGATGTAAGAGCGAAAAGGTCTTTAACATCTATGGCATATATCTGCAACCATTGTGAATAGTTGTTCGCCGTAGAAACCTGCGAAATTATTGTTTCTTTTTTCACTTTTCTTCATCAGTATTTGATCGTATTAATCTTACATATGTAATGCAGAACGTTTGTTGGTATTTATGTATATCATGGCTACCTAACCCACTTTTAGAGTACTGAGAGTGCGGAAACTTGGCTTCCGTGTCACTGATTTAGGGAACAGTCCGAAAACTGCAATTTCTTTAGTCTAAATGCCACAAATTTAGGATTTTTTAATGCTGTTTGGTGTCTCATTTTCGGAAATTGTGGCTATATAATTCACTGCTAGAGGTTATTTGGGTTGCACTATTTATTTTATCCTATAAATTACGTACAAGTCACTGGTCAGTAACGTTTCCCCTGTTCATGGGTATACAATGTACTTGATTGCGTAATATAGGTAATTATTAAATATTTTTACAAATTCTTTCCGATCTGATAAGCTGGGCGTTGACCGGTATCTGGATGAGGCCCAAATATTTTCCAGTGCTGTCATTAATCATGGGACAAACTGTTGAGGACATCTTTTCAAGGGCGTCAACCTTTTTTTTGTCACCAGCTATCAGTTAAGGGTAGGGGATGGGGAGTTATTTTCGAATCAAAATTAATAGCCGGGCGGTTAATTCGTGTACAATAGATTGCCAGTATTAATTACTGGGAGCCAGAATCGATTAAACAGGCGTTTTGAATGAGCCGCCCCAATTTTCAGGCATATATTTTGCATGATTTCTAAATTCGCGTTGCATATTTATGAACAGGTTGACAAGCCATCAAATATTTGCGACATATGCTCATCAATCATCATTTAGCTCCGTTTTATCTGTCACGTTATGCTTCGGTCTCGCCTTTGAACCTGCCAGGTCGGTGACCACCACGTTTTTGTTGTTTTCTTGGAAGCCATCCCCCCCGAACCGAGATACGATCGGATAAAAATGCCATAATTTTGCGTGATGAATAGGTTGCGAAAGGCTCATGCTACCGGGACTGTCGTGGTAATCATGTCCGCCCAAAAATAATTTCATTCCTCGCTCCCATGCTATACTTTGATTGCTACCTATGCCGCAGCACGTGTTGTGCAAGAGTGTAGTAACCTGACTAGCGACATTACTCAGTAGGCGTTTGAATTGCAACCAAGTTTGAGCCCAGGTTGGAGAGGGAAATACGACGAGTTATTTTTGGATTAGCAATGGGTGTAGAGCAGTTTTCTCTCTCTCTCTCTCTCTCTCTCTCTCTCTCTCTCTCTCTCTCTCTCTCTCTCTCTCTCTCTCTCTCTCTCAAGAAGAGCTTCCCTTTGATGGCAGAGTAAACCTTCCCATGGAGGTCTAATGACTTTTTAAGACGACTGGATAAACTTGGGGGGCGAAATTTTCGTCGCATCTTTCGTTTTTTTTGTGTGTGTGTGTAGATTGCCCTTGGGCGACATCTGGGGAGTCGAAAATTAAGCTGGGATCGCTGTCCGCAATATATGGGGTCGGTATTTGGGAATGGAAATGGCGTCGCAAATCTGGCTGTCAAAACATCAAGCAACAAGTAGCAACAAGTAACACACCCTTAGGTTGTTTATAAAATGTCAAATAAAATTTCGAATATTTTTTTGGTTAAATCTAACAATGTGCAGACTCTCGCAATTTGATTACATTTTTTGGCGAATTAAATCCCTGTATAGGTTGCTAGAATCAGCGAGGGGGCAACCTGCGATCACGCCTGCTTGCATCTGGGACAGTGGTTATTTTTTGCTTGAGAGGGCTTACTAATGTTTCTCCTAGGGTACACATAGTGTTTGGATTGGGCAGCACTTGAGAGGAGTCCTTGCGATGCGGGCACACATCCAAATGAGTGCGCGCGAAAAGATTCAGAGAACCTTTTTTTTTTTTTTGCGACAGTGTCCCCCAGCAATCCAACCAGCTTTTTAGGGGGTTGACAACATGGGGATGACTCAACCCATCCGTTACGATATGACTAACCCGCCTCAGCAATTTTTTGAGCTTTTGCAAGGTCAAAAAACCTTACCACGCCGACTTTTTCTATTAGCAGACACTCGTTAGCCAGTTGGGAAGGATCCAATAATTACAACACGAGTGTGCGATATTTCACGCCAAGCGAGAGATTTTTCGAAGCGAGCGAAAGTGGCATCATTTTCTACACCAGCGAGAGAGAGAGAGGGGAAAAAAAAGAGAGGCAAATGTGCAGTTTTATTTAAAACCTTGGAGAGGACCCTGATTCATTGCAGATGAGAGTGTCAATATTTGGCAGGGCTCGGAAAACGCATCTCCGTCTCCTCCGAGCTAATTGATGGTATTTGTTTCCCTCGGAATTCATCTCCTGGTGGTACCGACGAAGAGAGAGGTTTTTGGTGGGGAGGAAAGGCCCAAAAAAGGATGATGGAGACTCTGGTTGCTTTCCCAGAAGGGGTGTAAAGTGGAGGCAAATTATGTTCAAGTAGGAACAAATGGGAGCCGCAGCTTGTCTCATTTGCAAGCTGCCGAGGGCTGCTTTTTTATTTTTTTGGAAAAAAAAAATAGCGTGAAAGAACATTTGCTGGGAAGATTAGGTGAGCTATAAATATTGGGGAGTGGCATATAGACCAAATGGCGATTCGACGAAATGGTCAGCTTGATATGGGTAGGGTTCGAACCCGAGGCACCCCCAGACAAGTGCAGACGTAATAAAGATTGGGGAGGGCGAGGAACTTAATGTTTCATAAAGCATCGCCGACGGCGAAATTTTGGGACCCTTGTGCAGTGTAATTTATACAGGGTGTATATCAATTACGAGGACGTTTATGGAAGAGGAGCCTGGAGTGTATTTCTCCCGCAGAATTTGGAGGTCCTCGGTGGTTGGGGGACCCAAGTTGGACCATTCATACTAATGAAGCGGTTGGCTACAATGGAGGGTTGCCAACGACGGTGACAACGGGGGGATTGTTGCCCTGTCACTCGTGACGGATGACTTAGATTCTGATCAGTCTAGTGTGCGGGTATGCTCAAGATTTTAGACCCGATAATATGAGCCAACCCTATATAGGATAAGCCTGCACATGCGCCATATCGATATGTATCGATATATCACTTGAGATTTTCCAGGATCGTGACTCCTGTGAGATTGATAGACCTATCAATCTCACAGGAGTCACGATCATGGAAAATCGCAAGTTTGGGTGTGTCTGTTGTGTACAACAAGAACTTGTTTTTTTTCTATTTCCTAGGAGCAGCTCGATACAGAAAAGCACTTCCTAATGATAAGAGCCTTGCGTGATAGTCCGGGTTTTACCCCCAGAGACACCTGCCGCCACTAAGGTTTTCATAGAAAATGCTGAGCCTATATCATATAAGCAGGCAAAAGTTGAACCAAATCATTTTTTCTGTAGGTTTACAAGTGGGTGTAAAGGAGCTTCTTAGATTTTTTTCGCACTTGACACATTTATGATTGGTTAGGGGCAGTCGGTTACTTTTGTGTGACACGCACATAAGGACAAGGAATGATTGGAGCTGTCGCCTTGGTTTCATTGTACGTTGACTTTCATCTTGAAGCCTGACATTAACCGGGTCTGCTGCGGTACGTTGCCAATTTGTCACGGCTGAAAGGTCACGATGTGGCACTGGGAAATGCTTTTAGGCCATATGCAGCTCCCCCTCAAAAAACGTGCGGCCCAATTGCGAATTTAACAACTTTTGGAACTTTCGAAATTGATCGTACCGTGCTTTGATCGATACTTAGGCATCGCCTCTCCTGCAAACATCTCATTTAATTTGTGGCCCGGGTTAATTGGGGGGACTCAGAGGAGCGGTATGAAGTGACCGCAAAGGACCTTGTACAGTATACACTACATTGCCCGCCACTCCAACTAGGCTTGATCGGACGCGGGTCATTTTTTTTTTTTTNGGGGGGGGGGGGGGGGAGAGACCCGGTAAGCCAAGCAGCCAGAAGCCGGAGAAAATTGCTTGCTTTCTACACCCACAGCCTCCATCCATCACTCCAAGGGACGTTGGCAAGTACGCCACAATTACGCCTGTCGATGGAATTCCCACCGCTAAGGAGTCCCTCACAAGCCTGGCTAACTGGTTGCCACTGCTATTCTATCCTTAGTTAATAACGTTCATATGAGCAAAGTGTGTTCAAGTCACACCCAATAAGAGTTCATCATCTATATTAAAACTACTCCGTCATGTCGTGCATCTGTAGGAGTTTGCAAGAAAGCAGCTTGCGCCATCTACTGATTTTTCGCCATTTCTGATCGACGTTTGTCACAACAATATTGATAAGTTAAATCCATACACGTTCCCTCTGATTTTTTTTTCTTCTTCTTCAAAGCTTATCCGGGGACTTCTGACACTATATCAGGGGGTTCGCCAGATTTTCCCTTGGTCCCTCTGATCGCTCCGGAAGTTTAGTGACACTCGCGACTCCTCCAATAAGGGTGGGTATGACAGGAGAAACGCCATTGTAGAAGCTCCAGGTGCGTGTCAAAGTTACTTCCAGTTGGCAGGTCAAAACTCGGGAGGATCTCGTCGTCTTCACTTCCACGATTTCGAGAAGGGGGTGCGGAGAATATTCTCAGCCTGTGTAAGCAAAGCTCTTCGGAAAAGCCCTCATCAAGTCCAGGTCTCATCACTTGTAATTAATTCTTGGATCCAGCAGAATTTTTAAAGTACTGTGTACATATCACCGAATTAATTTTAATTAAGACTTGGGCCTGAATTTTTTGAAACACCATGTGGATCTTGAATGGATTTGTGTTTCCAGCGGTTTTACAGATTTGGACACGGGATGTAACATATAACTGGATTTAGGTCGGAATGGGGAGTAGGGCCAAAGGTGAAAAAGTGTCTGGCTTAAGGGAATCCTTTGCTGAGCTTCCTGCGTGTTTTTGGAGGCCTCAAGATGCTAGCAGCACCCTCTCTCTCCATTCCTCCTCTCCTATACCATCACCCCCTTCTCTTCAGGACTTCAACGCAGACTCGGCGCATATTGATTGCACAAGGAACGTTTTTCCCACATAAAATGTGGCCAATTCTCTTTGAGCCTTAATCCGTCCCAAATTGTTCAGCGGAGAGCGGCATATTGCTAATAACCAGGCGACGAGATGACAATGCAGCCTGGAAAAAATGGCATAACCGCGGGAGGTGGCATTGATGTCATTTTTTTTGCAAATTTTTTTTAGCACAAGGCTGCTCGTATAATAGAGCAATGAATTGGCCACATGGTCGTTTTGTCATCTGTCCGGGGCTTGTCACGGGCTTCTAGTCATCCGGTGGCTTTTCGGAGGGGGAAAAGATAGTGCCAACCCGGGAAACTGCTGTCATGTTTTATAATTCCCTTGCTGCGCCGTGTTTGTTTCTGTCCGCAAAAGCCTACCAAACTGGAGGCAAATGCTGCAAGTAATCCGGAGTATGGGAGTCGCTGGATTGCGGGGGTGACACTTTCGGACACGGATTTGAAACAGTTGTCAGACAATGATTTTTAACGGGTAGGAATGAAATTAACTAGCAGCGGAACCTGTTCTTGGGAAGGCCTGTTTTCATGGTCAAGTCTCTTAAAAAATTCGAGTGAAAATTTCACTCAAAAATGCTCTTTTTGAGTGAATTTTCCTGGGCAAAGATTTACGATCATATCGAATGGAATATTACTTGAAATAATAGTGAAAATAAGTGAGATACTACTCTGTCAATGAATGAAAAAATGATTACTCGTCATTCTGCACGAGTGAAAATCACTCGAGATCGAGTGATTTTCACTCAAAGCTAAGTGGGATTCAAATCAAGTGGAAGAAAGAGTTAAAAACTACTTAAAACGAGTACTCTACAAAAACACTCGCATTTTTAAAGAGTGATATTAGGCAGACCGGAAGAAATTATAAATTTTGGGTATTTAGACTCAAAAAGTGCAGTTTTCCGTCTTTTCCCTCAATCAGCAGCACTTAGCCCATCAGTATGCCAAGTTTCAGCACTCTCAGTAGTCCGAAAGTTGGTTAGGTAGCCAGGACATACACACTTTCTGCTGTATGATGTAAGATATCCATCATCATCATCCATCACTGCCTTTCCCAAAATTTCCCATATTATTATTATTATTATTATTATTATTATTATTATTATTATTATTATTATTATTATTATTATTATTATTATTGATGATGATGATGATTATAATGATGATGATGATGATAAAAATAAATTTGAAGCTACTTATTATTATATTGTATAGCCTATATATAGTAGCCTACTGTATACCATTACACTGCAGATGATATGATGAGGTTTGCCACTGTCGGGATTCGAACCCAACACAGAGTTGGTGTGAACAAATTAGTCGTAAATTTGAGTGGGTCAATAACTAGCAGGCGCCCAATTAAGACGTCTCTAATTTTTTTGGGGCGCCAGAACCATTTGGCGGCGCGTAATTATTCCTTATAAGGTGGTTCCGTCAGATTTTGGCTTTATAGCCCATTCGGTTATCACAGCTGGAATGGATGGGGCAGATAATAAAATTAGGATTGATTATTCTCTTGTGTGTTTCACTCTGCTCCGGAGTTTGGCGCCCCCCGGATTGGTTGGAGCCATCTTCGTGCAGGGCTCGAAACTTGATGCTGCGAACTAGTAGGATCCACCTCCGCTTGGCGTCACCCGCGTTGCCTTGTGGGACACATGGCGAAAATTTTCGGCACGCCAATTGTCGTCGCCAGATGGTCGCTCCACACATGTTTGGAGAAAAAATGTCTAAGGATAAGTCATGCATACGTCGCATTTGGTAGTAAAGTCACGTCCAGTTTTTGCGGCTCTCTGACAGGAGGTGTCCTTTACGGAGTGTTGACGACTTGTCATGCCAAAGTCTGATCACGGACCGGTGCTGTCACGCCAAATGCCCACAGGTCCAATCACGGAGCGAGTCGGCTCCATATCCGCGGCGACACTTGGATTCGCCAAACTTGCTAATGAGACTCGGCATATGCTGAAAAGTGTCTGGGAGAGTAAGATGCATGCGGCATTATTTTGAGGGTGTAATTCTCGAAGGAGGAAAGTGCTGAGGGGAGCATTTACCCCCTTTTCCTTCCTTCCTTGAAATTATTATTCATCGAGGCATGGTGAATACCAAGTGGTGCTGCTCTCCTTATCCTTTCCAAGCGACGAAAGCTAATCCGGATGCCTTATTTCCCTTTCATCCTTACAACGTCTATTCAGACGGGGCGCCCTCTATTCCTCAGCGTCGTAATTTCGGATATGGACGTTTTGTGCTTACTCTTTTTGTACACTGCATTTAAAAAATTGCGAAATTTTTGCAGAGGATTTCAATTCGGATTTTTTTTTTAATGTGGAAAGGGTGGATCCAGCAGGCTGTGATGCTGATGACATGATTACAGAGAGATCATCAATCACTTTGCGGGGTTTTGCTGCCATTCTATTGTTGCATAGGTACAGGGTAAAGCTGGGAGGATGATGCGAGTCCACATGACGCCAGGCTTGTAAATGGTTTGTGCTAATGAAGCAGGGAACGCCCTCGATGCCATTGTTGCTCGCGAATTTTTATGCTAATCACTCGATTGGTTGGAATTGGTTTTTGGTATTAGGAGGAATGTTTTGTTTGCCTATAATGGGGGCCAAACGCTGCGCATGTGTTTGGCAGCACAAATTTTTTTGATAAATTTTTTTGAAAAAAAAATGGCGGCCTTTCTTTGCGGGCATGCAGCATTGATCTGAAGACCATTTCCGGTTGGATGGAACTCTAGTTGGATCGACGGTGTGGGTCGCTGATGGAGTCTTTGTGTTGTGACGGGGACCGCATCTGTCACTGGCCCTGCCATTCCTATATACAGGAACATCTGACGTCAACAAGCAAGTGGATTATGGCCTGCTCTGTTGGACATAAATTACCCTCGCGGTTCATTAGGCAGGTTGGCCACAAAGATTTTTAGGCCAAGAGAGCCGCGATTTTCAGACCCATCGGTCAAAGGCATGACCCGAGCAAAAATGACAGCACACCAGCAGCACCGTCCCAAACATCCCCGAAAATGGCTATTTTTGTCGGGCAGGAGTGTCAGAGTTACTATTGCTATTCTGGGCTCTGGAACGGGTCGTTTTCAACACGCACCCAGAGGTCTAACTTGGGCGAAAACGGTTTCGGCATTTCCACTACTATAGATGTGCAAACTTCAAATGACATGAAACGAGCTGGAATACCCACTTTTTTTTTTCGGAGGTCTCCTGCACTAGGTCGATATGATAGACCTAGGCCGTAGAGAATAATGAGATTTTTATGACGACACGAGCCCCCCCCCTTTTTCGGCCCAGTTTATCTTCCCGGCGCAATATTGGGGATGGTGCTTTTTTTTTAGTGGGGGCAAGGCCTCTCGTAATATGTTGCAAAGGGTTTTACAGGGCTAATCCTTTGAACAGCATTTAGGGGAGGGTGTGATCAACAGGCCAAATAGCCACTGAATAATTATGTGTTTTTTAAGGAGGGAATTCACATATTGGATGCTGCTTGATCGATATGGTCCATGAGTCAGAGGTTGGGGAACATCTTTTCCCCCCTCTTCCTGTTTGATTACAGACGTGCTTCTTGGAGGAAGACGTGGCCGCAGGGTAGATGAGGATCATGTTGCTGGGGAGTGCTTTTCTTAACAGTGGAAATACAATATGTTGGAAGTGTTTATGCGCAGGGGAGTATACGCTGTGCTGCAAGTAGGCACTGCGGATCTTACATGGTTGAAGTGTGCACTGAAGCACTTGGAATGAGTGGTTTTGCCAGTTAGTGCGTAAAAGGAAACATAACAAGCAATGGACAAGTTGAAGTGAAGTTTGCACTGACATATATTAATTTTGAAGTGCATATGCGTAATGGTGTTAATGGAGAGATTAATTTGCGTAAAAATTGAGTCAACGCGGTTAATTACTCTGCAAACAAGCTTATTGTTTAGTAATTGTTTTGCCGAACTGTGCACGCCTCTAATTATGTGCTGGCAAAAAATGACGCTTCACTTTTTAAGGTTGTGAATAGTTTATGAAGTTTACATAACAGAATTTGGCACGCACCAGCAATAAATTGTTGCAACGTTTTTTTAAAAAATGAAATCTTGGCCCTAGAAGCTTCTGGCCTTTTGTGTATCGGATTTTCGGCAAGTTTAGTAAATACCCAGTTGGTGGTTATTGGAAGCGGCGAAGCGCAGCCGGCCTAAGTAACATTACACATTAGTTACAATATCTCCGCACGTAAATTCTAACCAGCAGAGCAGAAATTGGGCATGACCTATCCATCATTTATATAGAAGTTTTTTTCGAGCAATTATTTAGCAGCTCCCGTGCAGACTTTGCGGTGCGAAACAAAATTTTCAAAGCCCTTAAAAGTAACTTTCGGTATCAAACACTGCGAGGATGCATGAAATCACCCTTGAACTTTTTTTTGCTTTTCACTTTTTTTTTTTTTTTGAAACAAGTGTGCTGGAATCGTAAAAGTAAAACCATTACAAAATGGAGCTGGAAAAAGTTCAATACGAACCGGAACACTAGTTTCAACCGTGTTTATTTGACATTGCCATTATTTGGCCTTCAGCATAAAAAAAAACTACAGGCAAACATGAAAGCGAATGTGGTTTTTTGACATCCTGTGCAAACACCGATTCGCTTTGTAACTAGGTCGTCTCATACAGTATTAGACCCGGATCTGGCGGGAAAACCTGCCTTTTGTTTGTTCCCCCCATCCTCCCCCCCAAAAAAGCCAATTTGTGCGGATTGTCCTCAAGAAGTATTGTCCTCCTTTTTTTACTTCTTTCCGCACGCACATCAAAGGGGCGTGGAAGTGATCGTACCAGATATATCCTAAAAAGGTCCAGGCAGACGCAGAGGCGTCGCAATCGATTCTTGGTGAGAGAGGCCCCAGCTTCTGCCCAGCTTCATCATGTCTGGTCTGCTGACATTGTTGCAGTGGTAGTGTCAGAGTGCTTCATCCGGGAGGCCTCTTCAGAAAACTTTTTGGAAGATGAAAGGAACGTTTCTCGCCAATTTGCTTTTTGTGTATGCTTTTGTCTTCTCATTCCCTTTCAACTGCAGCTGGCGGCCAAATTAAAACATTTGGAAGTTTTTTCGAGGAGTTGGAGTTGTAGACATTTTTTTAAAAATATTTCTGCAGCGCCTGTAAATTTGAATTAGTGAGCGGCTACAGTGGGGTTCTATAACTGCTTTATTTTATGAAAATGGCGTTGCAATAGATTACTTATCGCACTTGGAGGCATGTTGAATATTGCCACTTTCAAAATGGAAAATGTCCCCCCATAATAATTAAGTGTCCTAAGATAAGAACGAGTTTGGACTTGGAAATTATTTTTATCTCCATTCCTGAGGCTCAATTAGATCTTAACAAAAGCAGTGCGAAATTATGAGAACTCGGGGATCCGGGTCTATCTACTGACTATTCAGATTCATTAAATGCCGACTGGAAGGCAAGTCGTGCATGAGCTGCAATTGCGATCGGGGAGTAATTCTAGAAGTGGGGGGGGGGGGTATAAAATTAAAGTCGGGAGGAAAAGGTCGTTACTAGCGATAAAAATTCAGTTCAGGGTGTCTGCTTCCTCCACGCCATTATCACAGGCCGCCCCCGCCCCCCTCGAAAAAATTGATCCAGTTTCAAATACTGGAAGCTCGTGGACAGTAATGTAGCCCGAGAAAAAGATATGGAGGTGTAATTTTTGTACAAACTGCAGAGTTGCCTTTAACTGATGGCCTCAGGTCGAGTGAGCGTGGTCATGGCCTGTAGACCAATTTCCCACGAGTTCATTTAGGGTATTATCAGGGTCCAGACCTAAGAAGCCATATGGCCCCGACTCTTGATGGGGTAGCTCCATCTCAGGCTCGTTTCTCAGGCAAGGAAGATGGGCGTGTGTACGATCTCCTTTGGCCTCGACCCCATGGATCCGCCTTTGCTTTCCATCTTGTTTACTCGGCCCTTTAACACCGCTGTTCCGACCAAGGAAAAAAAATACACTGGGATGGTTACACACCTGCTGCTGGTTCAGCTGGGGAAGACTATAATTGCGCCACAGGGTCCAGTGACGTAACACAATTTCTGGGAGAGGAAAAATTCGCAGGAAAATTGCGCGACCAAATACCATTTTCAATTAACAGCGTCTGGAAAAAGGGGCGCCATCTTCTAGAGAGGGATTATGCAAATGAATTTGCAATCCGATTTTGTTTCTGCGACTTTTTTTGGGATCAAAAATGGAGGTTCAGCTCTATGTATAGTTACATAGTGTAAAAAGACCTCACCTGCTGATTGGCCGACATCAAAGAAGCCACCTTGTTAAAGCCCCTTTCTCTTCCGGGCACACTAATAGGCTCATATTGTTCATTATGACTTCAGCAACTTTCAGGAGAGACTGTACCATTATCGGCACATGGAAGTATTCCTCTCATCCATTCTGCAGATCATTAATTCATGAACATCCTGTTCCGCATCTTTGAGCCAGAATCCCCCGATCCCTTGGACAAGCCTTGAATCTTAACAGAGAAGGCTGGGATTGGGGAAATCTCAGGGAAAAGGGATGGCTTTCAAGTTATCAGTGGCAGGCAGCTTCTGTTGCAGCCATGGATTCCGTCTGTCCAATCCGAAGAGGGATTGAGATGATCCTGAAAAGCAAACAAGGCCCGGAGAGCTATGCATGCATAAAGAATGCCATGGGATTGTGTGTCACAGGTGGATCGGAGAAGCCTCCTTTCAATCTTCTTTTGTCAGCACATTTCCCGAGTTTTTCTGGCCACGTCCAATTTGGGTCAGCTTTATATATGAATGGAATCATACCATCTAGTATCAATCATTGTAAGGTGGAGGACCTTCCAAGAATTTTCTTGCAGTGGCCGATGGGTGATGGGAAGATCGATATCAAACCGCCAGATTAGGCCAAATAGGATTAGGTGAAAATCCCCGAGGGTTGGGGGGAGGAAATAACGTACCATCGAGACAGCAAGGGGGGAGAATTTTGAGCTTCCTAACCGAGCAACAAACGCAATCTTGCCATTCTCAGTGGAAATGGTATCCACAATTCATGTTCAGGTTCCAACGATTATTTTGGTGCGACTTATTTTTGCACATTTGTGTGATTGACCAATCCTGTTTAAGATGTAGTCAGCACATAGTCACCGTGTGGAGCCCAACACTTTTTTAAGCGAAATTGCTTGGAAATTCGGAGCGGTGTAGACCACGGGCGGTGGTTTACCCCTGGGTCTGACCACTGACGGTCGTCCCTCCCTCTGGGCTTTCCAAACTTTGACCCGATTCCACAGCAAGTGCCTGCAAATGCGGTTAGTCGTGGCTGGGCGTGTCAACAGAATCCTAACGCCTTTCCAGCATGGCCTCGCGACTATTTTGCGCCGGATTTTCAAGCCCCGAAGTTTTCATTATTAATCAGACATCGTTGCAAGACTCTTTGAAGCCCCTTAGGACTCCAAGCTCTAATTACTTCCAAGCAGATTTGTACTTGACGAATTTAATTAAGGGCCGTGCCTTTTTTTTAAAAAAAAATCATATAACCTCTCTAGATGCGGAGGATCAATCTTATCCAAGTCTTCAGATTAATTGCGAGCTCGTGTCGTTTACAGACCCTTCAATTTTTCTGAACTAAGAGCTCTCCAGCAGTTTTTTTTTTTTCGTAGAAATTATCCGATTTGTGCCGAGTGGTTGCAGTAAATTCTGCAGGTTCGGACCGGGGTACAATTGGCGGATCCATTGAAAAGTGAACAATGGGGGATGCTGGACGAATTGCGCCTTGTCATGTAATGTAAGATTGGTTGAACTGCCGTGTTACAAGAGTCGATCCCCCTCCACCCTGTTGGAATATACAGGCGCTTGCGCAGGGGTATAGCAATGGAGCTGTGCAGCTGCTTGGTAAGGTTTCATCTCGGGGAGGCAGAGCTGCTCCGATGGCGGCTTCAACCCACGCTCCTCCAGCATACCCCTAAAATCCGTACCCAGTACCCTTAGCTTTTTACAGTGTCGGTCCAACCATCCTAATTACACCGGGAATCCCTCCGAAAGTGCTCGTTGATGTGTGTCTGATTCGGATTTCGCGGAGTGTGAAGCACGTGGCGCGGTGTGGACTGGTGAGCCTTACCCATGTGCTGCCACCAAAATCAGGATGTGTGACCTGGGGAGGTCAGAACGTGATCTGGTGTCCTAATGTTACTGCCAGACAACCAAATCATAATTAAATATTGCACTTTTGATGTCAAGTACGCTACAAATTGTGTACATAGTCAAGTGGCAGTTTTTTTTTCTAGTTCCGAGTGGTGGTGGGGGGGTGGCATGATTAAATCCTCATTTGGATGGTACAAAAGGAGCGTCACACTTGTTCAAACCCTCTAGGGGGTTCCGAGGCAAATTTGATGGCACGAGCCCCGCAGAGATTGGCGAATCGCGAAGCGGAAATCAGCACTTGCAATTACACACATCGCGCCAGAGTTTCCATTTCCGCGATTTGAATGAGGTGCGCCGCTTTGGAATTCATTTTCGCACATTTTTGGTGGCAGCATTATTTTGTTGGGTATACGAATCCGCCATTTTTGTCGAATCATCCGGACAATATAGTGCAGCTTTGAGAAGAAAATAGTCGCGCGGCAGAAGACAGAAAGAAGAAAAAAAAGGAGGCGGATTTCCTGCCCACAAATCAGGCAACCAAGTGCTTTTGGAAGGCATGTGCTCAGGCCATTTTTTGTGGTGTCGGCGCCGGAAGAGTCGTTAGCAGGCCTCCAAAAAAGAACGGGGGTAAAACGCAGATTTTTTGAAGTGGCGCGCGAGTTCATGGTGTGATCGCATTATGTAAGTGCTTGGATGGTGGATCATCTTGGGAAAAAAAAATTAGAGATGATGCTCCCGAGGGATGCAGGCCCTCCCGACCAGGCCTGGTCCGATGTGTGCCTACCTCGGTTCCATATGAAACGGAAGAAGGATGGGTAACAAGAGCTCGTCGTCCTCGTCAGCATCCTCTCCCCGACTCTCTTTCTTTGGGAAGAAACATCAGAGCCACCATCAAGTCGTCTCATGCGTCAGGTACAAACCCTAGAGCTCTGTACTCGTCGATATTGAAATAATAATTGTAATTTAATACACAGTGACGTGAATCAAGGTTGCGTACTGTACAACTCAGTTTGCATAACTTAATAATGGGCTGTAGAGAATGTGCGAAACACAGTGTGGCGTGTGCAAATTGTAAGGACAGACAGTTTTTTGTGCGAGTTGTCGACAATTTTGCAGGCAGGAAAACGTTATTGACAGATGGAAAGGGATTTGAAGAAGGAATCGATGCATGTCATTGCTTGTTATTGGTAAGAGGGAATGAGGAATGGAAGTGGGCAAGGGAAGCAAATTTTTCGCCAAATGTCTACAAAAATTACAACGACACTTGGTCTCCTATACCAGAGGTGACATTATGCGAAATGATTTAACAAACATTTATTGTCGTATAATCGTTTAACACCAGACTATCGGACACTGCGCAGCTATTCACAGAGACAACCGGAAACTTGTGGGGTAATTATTTAGCTTTTGTGGTTTAAGTTTAGTGTCTTGGAATAAACTTGGTCGAGTTGAGCGTATAGCCTGAAGGCACGGCAGCTTGTTCCTTCTCCTTCGAGACATTTCGGCACAACGGAGCTAAATGGGATCTAAGCTGTCGTGGCGTTTTCAATACAGTCATCTTCAGATGTAGCTTGATTTCTAGATACATAGATAAGGAGTTGAAGAGGAAAGTGAAGGCACTAACGCCAGACTGAGTTTGAAAATGGTTGGGGAGGATCGTATAGGAAAGGAGCGAGAGAGAAAAAAAAAAAACTTGTGATCGATGTGTTTTCCCCCCGGCGCCTTTTCCTGCTCACTATCCTTTGAGAAGAGTTCGTTCAATACCCAGTGCAACTTCTCGCATTGCTGCACGTACATGGATCAAGATTCCAAAAGCGGAAATGAGGGAGGAACGTCCAATTCTCCACCAGGTTTTTGCATCTATCGCCAACTGATGCGGAAAATGAAGGCAACCTCCGGCCTGATCCTTATGGGCCCCATCAGCATTTCCATGTTTGTCAATAGAGTTTGCTACTTCAATCGATTCCGTTGTTTTTCTTAGGAAAAAAAAAGAATAAGGTGCGAACACCACCTGCTATGGTGGAAATGGGCGATTGGCGACAGGCGACACGCTTTTCTAGCATACTCTCCCTTGCTCTGAGCAAGGGGAGACTTTCAGAAAAAAACAAGATGGGGGAGCCACCCTCATCTGATGGAAGCTGTGAGTCATCTCCCTCACCCTCATGGCTTTTCCCCCCCCTTTCCCCCTTTCTCTATGCTGGCAATTATTTAGCTCTGGCTCGGCTTATGGCGCATTATGCCGCATTCCGCACATTTGCTCAAGACCAGCACCATTCCGAGCCTGCAAATAAACAGCTAGCCTCTCACGATGCTGGTGAGGAATATTCACTCACAGAAACATGACAATGCACTCCATATATGTATGTCACAGAATGACCCGATCAAGTGATGGATCGGGTCTGAAATGTAACTAGTGCGGACCATCCAATTTCAACCGACTTCATGGGCGAAAATAGCACTTCATGGATTTTGATCAATCGGATTAGCTTATGTGTTTTTGTGTCATTTTTTTTTTAAACGATGCCATGTAGTTTGCAGATTGAATGCGTACGTGAGAAATTGTTTTAATGCGCGCTAATTTCGTGGCCATTAGAGTGTGTGTATCGTGGGGACCAGTGCATTAGGGACGTGAGCTATTGGCTGCTTCCCATTTATAAACTGTTTATGGAAAAACATGACAGGCGCAAACACGTCGCGGACCCCCTGCTGATCCATTGTAAATTATCGATGCCGAATTATCCCAATTTTGTCGGTGCAATCTCCAAAAGGGGGGGGGGGGCTAACATTTAAAGCGAGCTGTGCTGCTGCAAAAGCGNAACATTTAAAGCGAGCTGTGCTGCTGCAAAAGCGTCGAATTAACGGAACACGCTGATTCAAATGCTGCGGATTATTGCTATGGCAGTATTTTATCAGGAGTCTAGTAAATGACAAAATTCTGGATACGCCCTTGGTTTGAGATAATTTGGCGAAGTGCTGTTATTTTCTTTGGGGGGCTGAGGCGAAAATAATTGCAACCAAGTTTGTAGTGTGGTGGTCGGAAAAGTTGGGAGCGGAATTTCTTGGAGCGGATAGGAAAGAAGAAAAAAAAAAGAGTCTGACAAGAGTTTGGGGAGTGGGAGTGGAAGCAAAGTCCTCTCTTCAGGACTGAAGCAACTTTTTCTGTCGGCCAAGAGAGGCTTTTGACGGGATGGAGATGCTTGCTTTGGTCCCTGGCCCATATTTTTGCCTACCAAATGGGCCTTAAGGGGTCCGATGCTATAGCAGGTGATGGAACTCTCGCGGAGTGAATACAGTGCTGTAGCAACATTGTGTTTTATAATATTTTTTTGGACGAATCCGACGAATCGGTACAGTGTGACTTGCTGGGATATTTTTTATGCACACATCAGATATTTCAGGAGCCAAACTCAATTACTTTTCAAACCAATTTTACTTGTCATGCACACTTAGCATCCGTCCAACGGTTACAGCCGGTATTTCTGGGATGAAGCTGTTAATCCGACAGTTCTCGACACTTTGCAGCGTGTTTCGACCGCGTTTTCTTCCCCGTTGGGAAATGAAGCCGAGGTGGTTTCGGTCCCTTCCCCAACCACCCTCCAAAAACATCCCCCTACAGCCTGCAACCTCTTATTGATCTTTTTCCTTAATGATTCCATCAAGTGAGAACCCCTTGGCTGCTTTGCTGCATCAGGTACACTGTATCCTTGGGTGGCTTCTTGGCTCAACGACCCTTGAATTTCGCATCAGCCAGAAACCCTCACCTCAGCTCATCAGGAAGACGTTCAGACGGACATTTTCATTTGTCCCTGAAGAACCGGAAAAGGAACGGCTCTATTACAACCGCTAACGGACCTGGTTTCTTTAGAGAAGCCAATGTTTTATGCGTAAGTTTGAGGGTTTCTCACCCATATAGGTCCCAAGCAGCCTATTAAATCCGACCTGGTTTGAAGCAAAGCCTTGCCTCGGGAGTTGGCTTCTCCAAAAAATGGCGTCACATTTTAAGGCGATGAAAGTGCTTCAGGCTAATGGTTCCTACTTGTCATTGGCAACACCCGTATGTGGTAAAGGAGTAGGGTGTTTCAAAAAAATGGAGTGGCCATATGACCAGAAATGAACACAGTGGCTGGCCTCAGGATATAGAAAAAGGCAGAGTATTGGGAACCATCAAAAACTTTTCTGGGCAGGAAAAAGTAACCCAATTATCTATCGCACTTGGGAGTAGCCACAAAAGTTTTCTTGGGCGTGAGCTGACTTTTCAAAGGCTGAGCTGCCATTGCCCTTTTATCATCATCTGCGCGCCATTTTTATTGCCTGGAACACCTTGGACTTATGCCGACAAAAAGGGGAAGGGGGGGGGGTGCAAAGTGGGGAACAATTCCTTCATTATTTGGGCCAGATACGTGTGTTGAGTTCGGGCGCTAACCAATTATGGCGGGCTGTTAATTAACTGGTGGAAGAACCTGTTAACGAATCTTTATACTCATGCGCGCTTGCCTGGAAATGCACTGTGCAAATATTGCATGGTTGAAATTCTGTGGAAAGTGGCGCATTTACCTTTAAAGCATTGAGTTATGTAATGTTCAATTATTTTAATTCGTGTACACAGTAGTTTTCATACACTCTTTGAAGTGGCGCAGAATTTTCTTCACTTTATGTAAAATTATTAGTAAAATTGGCGCAATTTCGTTTACACTTGTTACCAATGAATGTACTGTGCCTGTTGATTTTAGTCCGCTATTGCACTGATCCGGCGCATTTCTTATGGTACTGGCTGGAGGCTAGTAGTTCAAAATTCCCTATTGGGCTGTCCATCCAATGAAACTAGGACGGGTATACCCAACGGGCTCAAACTTGAACCCTTGAGTAACTTTGTCCATAAACAGCAAGAGAGCGATTCAACAAAGGATTGCCCCAGTCTTACACCAATGCCCCTCAGGTCAAACATATGAGCACACTTGCTATCCAGAAATGTGTGTGTCAGATGAATATCATGGTAGGGTAAACCCAGAGTACTTGTATACAGTACATGCATGGTACGTCAAAGGGAATGAAAGTGGTAGTCAGGGAGAGGACTCCCGTGTGTCCACAGCCCAGAAGCAGTTCTGCTGCTGGTTAGTAAAAGGCTAGGCAAGTGGAAGAGGCGTGTCCGAGCTATCCTCCCCAACTTAGAAGGCAAGGTTGTCGAAAGTTGAGCAGGGCCAAAAGGGGATAGAGAGTAGGCTTGCTCGTGTCCGGCATGCAAATCAGGTTCAAAGAGCCGGCTTTATGGAGCCAGGGAGGAGAGAACAGCAATCCTGGCGCATGACATCCGAGGAAAACCCTTTTAGGCTTTGCAACACTTTGCAACTTGGATGCAGGCTTATGCAACTTGGCCTGCAGGTTGCGCAATTAGGTGGCTTTTGTGACTGGGTTTGGACCAAGTGTGGTTTAGGGTAGTTTATGTCACACCCTGTGTGTACAGTGTTGGACATTAATTGCGTCATACTGCTTGCGACATTTGATGATGCGGCAGAAGTTCAAATCGAAGTGATAGAGTGTGAGCCGTGCGAGTAAGAAGAGGTAGGCCTTGAGTGACGTCACCCAAGGGCTACCATTTCTTACTCGCACGTCTGCCGCATCGCATCGCAAAATGTCGCTAGCAGTATGTCCAACACTGTAGTAGACTTTTTCGAGCACACTTGGCACCGATTCTTTCAGGGGAAAACCCAATTTGAGAAGCGTTATTCGGTGCAGCTGTCAGCATGATTGCTTCATGCCTTTCTTGGAATTGAACCTGCTCAAATGCCACCTGAGAGATTAAACTTGGGTATACATCCCATCTGCATGTCAAACTTTGGTTATTAGGGACTACGCACCCGAGCTGACAGACGTTTGTTTGGGGAAGGCTGATGAGGCGCAGCCGCAGGTTTAAAACCGGTTGAAAAAAGGTGAAAATGAAGCGTGAAAGTGAGCAATTGCCCAGGGCATCCTCACTAAAAACTCATTTTAGCCTCCATATTCGTAATTGCGTCGTTCTCGAGTTAGCAGCGTGATGAAGCTGGATCTCTCGAGACGCGATTTAATCTGTCTACTTTTTTTTTATTCAACAAGTTGATCGTTTGTCAATTAGATTCATTAATCATTCGGATAGGATGTCATTTCAAACCTGGAGGGGTCTTTTTCTTGATGGGATTTTAGAGGAAAGTGGAGCTTTCCAAGACATTGGAACTTGTTGATTCTGCTTATGCTGGTTTTGGCATCGGTGCTGAACTTGCCTATTTTAAAAATCGAATCCAGGCCCAAATGAGGTCACTGCTGGCCGATGACAGAGATGAACTGGCCCATCCCCATGTGAAATATTTCCTTCCGTCACTTTCAGCCGATGCAGATAGTGCAGGCAGATTTTATTGCTGCACCACTTTTTTTTTCTCTATTACTACTTGGTGCGCTTCATGACGTAAGTACTCTGAAACCAACCTTATCCCCCAAAAAATCATGTTGATACATTGATCGTTTCACCGAATGAATGCCCCAGGAGGGTTAAGTCCAAAGCCAATATTATGAAGAGCAAGAAGCGTGTAACTGGCAATAAGGCGCAAACGGATGGTCGGATTTTAATCCAAAATGGAAGCAAGTGTGAAGAAGGACGACGACAGTTGGTTTGCCCAAAACCTCGGAGGAAGATTTATGTGGCCCACCCGCACCCATAATGGAATTTCCTCTGCTCTGGGTGGACTTAGGTCGAATCCAATTTGCGGGGCTGCACCAGCCGATGTTGTAAATTAACGCTTTTGCTCCAGGCTTCATCTGCGCTGACGTGGATTGAATTGGAGGCAACGGCCACTATATGTCGGGGGATCTTGCATCTTGACTATACAGATTCGAAATCCCCTAGACCGAAAAATTTGATGGTTAGTGTGAAAAAAAAACTGGGATTAATGGGAGGGACAGACACTTAGGGTTAAAACGAGCCTGGAAATCAATTGTGGGTTAACGTAGCTGGGGCTTGCGATTTACGTGCTGTGATGTCCGGGCAGCGTGCAGATTTCCCGAGGGTAAATCATTGGAGTGTACAAGGGGACTTGTGGACTAATAGGCGCTCTATGTACACACCCGCCACTAATTGGGTTGTAGAAATGGATTCGTAATAATGCAATGTTGTCATTTAGTCATAAATGCAGTTTACTAAGCTGTCACATGATGATAATCAGATGATGTGGATGATGTGAAGAATGTGTAGCCTGCAGAAGTTTCCACATATTACAGTACCCGTTTGCTGAGTTTAGACCTGGTTTAGACCACATGCAAGGAAAGTTCTATGTGCTTGTCTGTCCGGAGTTGGAGGACTGAGCTTTGAAGCTAGAAAAGCCGATTTGGGTATAAGTTACAGTATAGTGACAGGACTTGTTCGCTGTGCAGGGTCAAAATGTCAGGCAAAATGGCTCGAAAATTAGAAAAATTATAAATAACAATAGTTTGGTAGTTGACACTTGTTAGAGGATGATTAGCCATTTTTGTTATGGTTTCATGGTGATTTTGTGTTGCGTCTGCCATTATTGCAAATTGCTGACATTTTGACGAAAAGGTCTCATTACGACACCGTTGAGGTAAATCCCAGTTAAACCCCATCAGTTTGGGACTGAAGCGTTAACCTGATACTGAGTGACTGATAATGCACGTTCGCATGACATTTTTTATTAACGATGGAGTGTTTGCGCCCACGCTTTGATGCTGCGCCCCACCGTAAAGGGTTATCTGAGCGTCTATCTATTAGCTGACCATAATCATTTACATCATGAACCTCAGATGTCCTGGAACCTAACGAGTTTTTTTTTCAGCGCATTGCGGGAGGACCATGCTTAACTGAGGTCAATGGAAAGGTCAAACAGACGGGTCAATAAACCAGCTCACTAATGTACGGTTGAAAATTTCAACAAAAAAAAATATGTGGGACCTACCAACTATATTTTGTACCTGTTTGTTAGTAGGATCACCCATATTTTTGATGATCAATAATTTATCAGCAAAAATATGGGCACAACAAGCAACACAAAAAGAACTACTATCAGGCGATATCAGTTATAAAAAATACCCACGAATTTGTTCACCCTGCGGTATATTGATATATAGACATTAGTTGATATTTTGAAATCAATTGTGAATTGAGACATACCATTTATTTTTAAAATTATAAAGTTAAAATGTCAAATTAATGCCCATTTTTATGTCGGTAGGTCGATTTTAATAAAAAAGTCGAACAGCCGTCCATGCAATATTTTCCGTATGCAGGTACGCATTCTCCAATAATTGCTCCCGTCATGCACTGGGTTTTATTGCTCTCTCGCTGGAAATGCCTGACTTACACCCGTTTTATCGATTCGCAAGTTAAATACCGGCTTCTAGGTCAAGATGCCCATTACAAGGCCCAGTAGACTCACAACCTTTAGTTACCTAAGCAAACTATACACCTTATACCCTAAATACCAGGCAAGATTCTAAGCAGAGGTCCAGATCGAGTTTCTAAATCCTACTCGTTAGTCGGTATAAGTAGTCCTGGAGGCAGAGGCCACGTCAACGGGCCAATTTACCTCAAGGAGCTGCACTTCCCCGCTCTATGCACGTCTGTTTTCCGCTCTGCCAGCTACCAAAGAGCGCCAATTACCAGCTCGCTTTGCCTGTCTTCTAGGCGTTGCTCTTTAGGAAGGGATAGGGATGTATATACGTATATATATGGAGTAAGAGATATCGTGTCGTTTCCGCGTGCGTCACACTCCGGACCGCCTATTGCGACCTATCCAGTTCTATTCGAGGGCATGCTGTGAATGAGAGCACGTCATGGTGAGAACTAAATAAGACTTGTCCTTTATCTTGAAGTTTAATAAAAGGGGGGTCTGGACGTGACTTGCACAATAAGTTCGTTAGATTCTGGGGGTTGGGATTGAACGCACTTTAATCAGAGTGTATTGATATGAGTCATTAGATGGGCTTGTTTTGGGAGGATATGCGTAATTAAGCTGTGTGGCAGGATTTGAAGCTGGGGTGTACTAGATGGCACTAAAATATTCACTGAAATGTAAAACTTTAAAAAATATATATATTCTGAGGCTTAACGAACTGAAAGTGCATGTCTCGTGAGAATCTGAGCCAAGCTAGCAGTCACAAAGCCTGAAGAGATGTCTCATTGCCAGCTCTTTCTAGAACCCAAATGAATATTTTAAAACCTGCCCGTCCTTATATATACGTAAAAAAAAAGCTACAGTTCCCACTTGTGAAATCCTCTTGGATTCTGGTGGTCGTTTTTTCCTCAAGTTACACACACTCTGTAACATGCAGTGTTCTGTTACATCACATGAAGTGTAACCTCACACGCGTAAGCCACACTTTTAGCAAGTTTCAGTTTGTTCAAGCAGCATTGCAATTAGCCAACCAATCGTGCCCAAACGTTCAAATCTGACCACTCATTTTGGACAATCGTAGCCGCAACCTGGTGTACTTAACGACTTGTTCTGGTAAAAAAAAAGGGTCGGTCGTTTTCGACCTAGATTGGTTAGATCTGTAGAAAGGAAGCGCACGTGCCTGGAGGGGACACTTTGGGGCCATTGAAAACACGTGGGACCTAGGATGTTGAACGGAATTAGAAGAGTCGGCCCCTGTAGTTTGGTTGGAGGGTTGGACCGGAAGGAAGCCATCTGGATCGAGGTCTCATCTCTGTCGACAGAAGGAATGTAACCTAGTGTAGGTTGTGCCCCCGATACTTCATCGAGAAGGAGCGCGCTTTGAATACGCGCGAAATGTCGAAAACTCGCGTCGATTCTGGAAGCCATCCAGAAAAGGGAAATTTTCCCAAATTAACCTCCCGGAATTCCTGCGGCAAGGGAAAGATTGGAGCCATTAAAAGCCTGTTGAACGAACTGCTTCTGGCGAAAAAATTACGGAGTCAAACTCGTTTAGAAAGTATGCGGACATGACGCTCAATCACTATCCAAGATATGGAAGATATCATACATACATACATACATTTCCTTCACGGCATATTCCCATCAAGATGGGGTTACCAGCGATGACCAGGTAGGAACAGTCCACCTGGCCATCTCGAACGACCTGTATAATGAATCCTCTGGTGACTGGTACCAGATGGATTGGATGGATAGATATCATCATTTATAATATTAAAATTCTTCGTTGTATGGTTATGCCGCATATTGTTGTTACCGCGACGCTCCCTATTGGCCCACGTCCTGCGCATGCGCAATGGGGCGGAGACAGCGCCTCTGGTGGGAGGGAGTGGGAACTGTCCATAGGGTCAACTACCTCTCCCAACTCCCACACACAGTAGATAGAAACTGCTGACTTCTTTCCCAACATCTTGTACAAAACATGGAGCTATTTTATAATAGGCTGTTTGTTGGGTTCATAACAGCCTTTGTGAGGTCTATTTATACTGTATGCTAGGTTGGTACATTTAACCCAAGCGGTTAGCAAGTCAGGCGGATATGATGCTCCATCATTCTAAGGGATAGTATCGCTTTTGTTCACGCCATTATGTTGGATCGCTTCTTGCTCCTCTTTTGTGCCGAAAATGTGTGCTTAGAGAAGACGGATTGGTTCCTTTTGTGGTCCGTGCTGAGAAGAGCAATGGGCCCTGTTCTGTGAAGAGCAGGATTAGATTAGAGAAGTGAATAAAGGATGGTCTTTGCGGAATCTTTGTTCGTAGCAGGGTGGTTCACCTGTTCTTGTTTGTTTGCTTTCAGTCATGCCACCCAGACGTCGTCTTGGCTTCCTCCGGCCGAGAACTGGGATCCAGGAGATACCGGATTGCCCTACGGCTGGGAAGTGGCTGCAGACAAGGACGGAAAGCAGTACTTTATCAAGTAAGTGCATTTGCATTGCATGTTTGGCCTCCTTTTTTTTGAATGGGGGAGGAAACAACCGAGAACAACCTTACAAAGTTGTCAGAAAGTTGCCCGAAACTTGTCCACGTTCGAGACCGATTGAATTTTTTTTCCCCTCAACCTCATTATTTTTGCAACGAACTGAAACTGGTCCGAAATGAATATTATAATGTAATGCATAGTCCCACAAAATGGCCCATAGGATATACTGTAGCTGATAATGGAAATGCAGTTTGCACTGTTCTTATCTTTCCACTTGAACTGAAACTGTGCACTGCATACCGAGTGACTCCATATACATACCAATCGACTGGCAGTCGCCATGAAGATAGATTTGCTCCAGAGCGATGTTGACAAGTTCCCAAAATTAGTTTAAATTGCTGGGATGACGCCCAAATGAGGCTGAATATGACGCACATGCAGCATATATATCATGCTGTTACTATAGGGGGTGGCATATAAAGACAGAAAGTAGTGTCAGTGTGTCGAGCCTCAAAGGACCGAAAGGCATTAACCCACACTGCTCCGAGGGCTGGGTGTGAAAGGGCCCGTAATTCTATTTGAATCTAACCGGATATTTATGTTAGCCACATAGCACTCTACAAAATCTGCTCCGATGTATACCTGGGGACGAAATTTTTGTTTGCTTATTTACATACAAAAGAGGAATTTGCATAACACAGAACATAGCACATATATTAATTTGGGAAGCGACATTGTTGAGGGGTCACCTTTTATAGTTTCGTCAGTTATTAATGTCGTGTCTGAGAGGAGACACTAGCTGGGGGTTCAATATATGCCCGGGTGTTTTGAAAGGGATAATTGAACTATTGATCCGGGTGCTGCGGGGCAAGAATTGGTACCGAGCCATTAAAACCTGTTTCGTGTCAGCTGTTATTACGCAGATTGGAGCCGAATATTGGGAAACCCCAAAAGCCACGCTGATTTGTTCCCCCCTCAAAAGAGCGTCTACAATAATCCGTCTGAAAATGACAAAAAAATGCAAAGTTGAAGCGGGCGTTGATTCAGGCAAATGGCTTCTGTCACCGATGCAAATGTACGATTATTACTCTTCATTGCGCTCGTAGGAAAAGTGTGTGGGAATGGAGTTTATTTGATCTGTCGAACGTGGTCGACATAATTTGCTTTGATTCCGGCACGCGCTAACCCACTTTTTTCATACATTTACGTCCAGGGAAATTAACGGGTCTGGCAATTACTGCTCCCCTTGTATTGCAAAATGTACGTGCGGTTTGCGCACCAAAATATGACCTCAGCTGGTCGGAAAACACAGCAAAATCATACCCTCCAGGCATTTTTGTGCATCGCTGCATATATTACGGTGAGTGGGAGACAATTGATCCATTCATAATATATAGGTCATATGTTGGAACACCTTGGGAATATTGCAGGTGTCACATGACCGAAATTAACACTACTGTATACAGCTGCATTTGCACCGGAAAAGTTTGTACTTCCCATGCCCGGTCATGTCGTCTCCCCAGGATAACAACCGGCCCAGAACAACCAGACAAAGTGTCCAATATAGCAAAAGTGAGGCCGAATCAACGGGCCTAACCA